>APFE030644192.1:86361-109334 GCA_000404065.3 Pinus taeda | reverse complement strand
AAGGCTCAAACAAGATTTGAAGGGATTGCATACTTATTATGTGGTCTTGGGGATGGGCATCTATTCAACTTCATATTGAATATGAGCACTGGAGAGTTGTCTGACCGGAAGAAGATTTTGTTGGGTACAAAAGCTATCACCTTGAGGACTTTTCCCTCTAAGAACACAACACATGTTTTTGTAGCATCAGACAGGCCGTTCGTTATTTACAGTAGCAATCAGAAGTTGCAGTATAGCAATGTGAATCTTAAGGAAGTCAATCATGTGTGCCTTTTCAATTTAGTTTCCTTTCCAGACAGCCTTGCAATTGCAAAAGAGAACCTGCTTACTATTGGGTAAATTGATGATATTCAGAAACTTCATATCCATGCAATTCTTCTTGGAGAGCATGCTCGTTTTATTTGCCACCAGGAGAAATTTCACACCTTTTCCATTTGTACTGTGAAGTATTCTCAGACAAATATTGAGGAGATTGAAACACACTTTGTGCACCTGATAGATAATTAGAGATTTGAAGTTCTTTCATCATATCAACTTGATACTTATGAAAATGGATGTTCCATCCTCAGTTGTTCATTTACATATGACAACAATTCTTATTATTGTGTTGGGATAGCATATGTATTGCCCGAGGAGAACAAAACTAACAAAGGCCGAATTTTAGTATTCTCAGTTGAAGATGGTAAACTGCAACTTATTATTGAGAAGGTGATAGTTTTGTTTTTTGAGGATCTACCTTAAAAGAAAAAGAGGATTATTTTGAAAGGTATGTTGCTGCAGAGGTGTAATAAGATCATTTGAGAAGTTTTGAGCCCTAATCAAAAGGAAAATTCAAGAAATGAAGACATATACACATACCAAAACTTGCGCTACGAAACTGCTGTAGGTGAAGTTTTTCAAAATCAAAATTTCCTGTTTTACACATCTTCTTCAAGGATCGATTTTGGACAGCTGGAGAATTATTTTAAAACCCAAAGAGATTTTTTTGTTCTAGACATCCTGGAATACAAAAACCTCCTTCAGTTTCCTCAAATAAATCATGAGCTGGGAGAAATGAATGATCAAACGTGCGCTACAAAACTGCTGTAAGTGCAGTTTTTCACAAGCCTATTTCTCTATTTGACACCTGTTTTTCAAAGACATATTGTGAGCGGTAGGAAAGGTGTTTCAAAAGACCAAGAGAGGTGTTTGTTAAGCATGGATTTTTTCACAAAAGCCTCATTCCGTTTTTCCAAATACATTTTTTTTGAGAAATTATGAGCTCTGTCCCAAGACTTATTTTTCAGCCAAAACAGAGCAAGGGACAGTTTCCTAGTTTCTAGGAACAACAAAAGGATGAGTCATCAAGGGCCAACTAGAAGGTTATGGGCTTCATCAAATTCGACTTCATGGAGTTTTATGTGTCAAATAATGTGTTAAATTTTTAGATAAGGTTGTTTTGATCATAATGAGGAGTTACACTCCTAATTGTTTTAGGTCTCTAGGACTCCTAGTTAGCTGTCTTTTGTATTAAATAGTTAGTTTAAGTGTCAATAGGTGTCAAATAAGGAGGAATTCGAATTCCCCTCATGCTGGAGGAGGAATCTCATTAGTTAGAAGAAGAACTCTATATATAGCTGGAGCAGCAATGTAAAAAAGGTTGGATATTTATGCAAAAACAAAGTTATATTGGCCTGTGTATAAAGTTTCTTTTATAGTAATAGAAAGACTGTTTTATTCTTCCCAAGATTCATACTTTGTTAAAATGCTCAAAATGTTTGTGGTTTTGTCTTACCAAATGTAAGTTTTACAGATTTATAAGTATGTAATCACTCTGAATTCACCTAGTGCTCAGACTTCCTGTGTATACTTATAAGTTGAGTTTCTTGTCCTTTATGTTTTACAGCTCTTTAAGTACACAATCACTCAGAATTCACCTAGTGCTCAGACTTCCTGTGTGTACTTACGAGTTGATGGTTATTTGAGAAATGTCTTGAATGTTTAAACATTACATGCCTTGGCTTTTATGAATGAGTAGTTGATAGTATATTGAAAAGATGTTTGACTCCATGAGCCCAATGGAAGAAATGTTATGCTGTCTGTCCAACCAGTATGTTTATTAAGTTTCATTTCAAGAGTTAGCCCTCTTTGTGTCTAAGGATAAATCAGTAGTTTGTTTTGAGAGAGCCCTCTCAGGTTAGGGAGGCTAATCCCTAGCTAAAAGTCTGGTCTGAAACAGTTACATAAGGTCTTATTGATTAGCAGCCATCAGTACTGGTTTTGTGATAACACATACCTTTATGCTCTTTGTACGATTCCTACACAAATTTTGATGTTGCACCTTATCGCAGTCACTATCGGCTCGTTTCATAGGTATTTAACACACATACACCTCGTTAACCCTTCTACTCCAATCTCCACAACCATCAGAATCATTAACACCACATTTCCAACTAAATGACTCAGCCTCGCTATTTTGAAATGCAAATGGAAACCCATTGAAATCTCACTCTGAACCATATAAGTTCAGACTTCAAATGTTTGTAAATCACATTAACAACTCTTGTCAGATCTGCCTAATACCTCTCCACTCTCCAATCTCCACTTTCCCAATTGCTGACTAGCGCTTTATCGCTATTGGCACATCAACATTCCCATTGACTACTAGCCCTAACTCCTCTGATTGCGATTTAGAGATCCAATCACGACCGTCAATATGATTCATGATCTGATGGTTGAGATTTATTCACATGATCGCATTTCGCTAAACCTCCAGGTCAGATCCTTCGAATTCAAAGAAACGATCTTACAGATCCGATATAGATTAGACCACTCTCTATAATAATTCATGTTCAAAACTTAATTCCAACTATGTTTTGTGCCATTCCTTAGAATAAACTAGATTTTACACCTACGGGACTTAATCTGCTAATGCGATATGATCTAGATCATTGATCTTACAAGATCTAATAGTACGTGTGCCTCACACTTCATTCCTCTTCTCTCTTCCTTTACTTAGAACCTTTCCTTTCTTTATTCAATTCTTCTATGATTTGGGCTTTTCTTTAGGTTTCAATCTTCTATTCTTCTGTTGCTCAATTCATTCCCACTTGCACTTAACTTCACAACTCCATTAACCAACATCCTTCAAGAGAATTTGTCGACCCTTTAAATGGTTCAAAAATCTCTTTAAATCATTCGGCACCTCTGCACAGTCTCACTTCACTATTTCTTCAGAGCTTCACTCTTTCCATCAATTGGATTCAATGACCCGTTTTGATTCCTCTGAATCACTTCGTTCCTTTGCGTCCTTCCGAATTCTACCTGCAACTTATTACTGAACCTATGAATTCATTATAAATCATTTGTGAAATAATCTTCAATATTCTGACACAGTCAAAAAATGACATCTCCATATATTAATATTAATAGCAAATTACATATCTAAGAGCCAGAGTGTCACACAGGCAGTTCTTCAATGTTGCGGCCTTTCTTTCGACTCTGCCCATAGGCGTACATATATTCTATCTGTCTCGCTATCTATTAATTGAACGTGCAAGTTCACTATTTATAAGCATACATTAGATCAGATCACTGAAGGGATCCGATCAATCCTTTCGTTGAATCACTCAACTAAAGCCCTTAAGCTCACTACATAATACATATGTGGTAAATTATAATTAATAGGACTTCGAGATACTTATCCATTCTATCTTTTTCTCCATTTTAAAACTGAAAAGTCCCCTTATTCAGCTCGATGGTCCATGTCCTCACTTTGCTCTGCTTTGGACACTTCATTCAATTAAGAGTGTCGGATGCTCCTAGATCAATTGGCTTCTTCCCGCAGAAAGCAATGAACAACTTTTGTGACCCGCTTATGGAAACTGTTATGAGTGTTGCCATAATCAATCAATATCACGACTAGCTGATGTTTAATAAAGCCTCAAATTTTGAGAGTTTGAGGTGAAGAAATGCCAGCCAAAACATGTAATGAGATATATGGCTCATCTAGCATAGCTGTGAGTTCATTGTTGGTTTGGGTTTCCCCAAATTCATCCTCATGCACCTCAAGGGATGTGAACTGTTATCAGTAGAATCAATTTCAAATAATTTTGGTTCCTTGCATTTATGTCCAGGAGAGTACTTGTCATCACAGTAATAGAACAATCCTTGTTTTCTTCTTTCTACCATTTCTACTGGTGACACCTTTTGAACCATAAGTATTTGGGTGGGGCATTGAGCCTGGGTAGGATGTGCTTTGGTGGAAAAATTTAGATGATTGGACTGGGCAGTTATGGTTATTTCCACTGCTAAGGCCTTTTTGTAGCCATCCATCCAAGTAGCTGGGTGGTGCATCTGTACATGGGCTTGGATGGATTATTTTAGTCCACTAATGGAACAATCTGAGTAGAAGTCATCTCTTAGGCCTTCAGCTCTTCTAACCAATTGCTCAAAGGTTTACATGTAGTCCTTTATTGTTCTGGTTTGCCGGAGCTTAGTGAAACAACCCAAAAAGTTAGATTCACAATCAAAGTGATCAGATATGGCTTTTGAGAACACATGCCAAATTAATTTCCCTAGATAACATTTTTTACGCCACTTCCACCATTTCCATCTCTCTTGATCCATGTAAAGGGCTCCCACATGTAGTTTAGTTTGATCTTCCCAGATATCATTAAGGGAGAAATATTGTTCCATATGTGCTACCCATATTGTAGGGTTAGAGCCATCAAATTTGTACAATTCCATGTTGGGTGTTTGGTGATTGGAAGAGTGGTGATTTCCATGGAAGTGAATTTGATGGCTTGATTCTCCTTCTAGGTGTGCATCAACATTAGGCTCCTCCATATTAGGCAGACTTATAACGGGTGAGATTTGGGAGAGTTGTTTCAGAACCTTGTCCTCAAAGGCCTCAAAATTTTCTTCAAGGATGGTGACCCTCTTGAGTGCCTTTTTCATAGCCATAACTTGAGATTAGGTAGCCTACATACACCAATATTTGACAAATTTTTTGAGCTTTCTTAAGAGTATTCTTCTTGGAAAGAGGGAAAGCTCGAGATTCTAATGATGTCAATCACTTGAGGTTGCATTAGGAAAAAAATTGGGCCTTACAAGTGAATTATACCATTGTGACGAACTTGTCATCCTCAATATTATGGGCTAAGTCTCTTGTAGGCACCTCAAGATGGTCTCTAATATTTTTTTTTTATTGCAAAAGGAGTTTTACTCTCCACTGATCAATACTACAGTGGTCGAATGCCATAAAATTTTATCCTTCCAAATGTCCTATGAAAATAGGGCCCGAATTGTAGTAGTAGCAAGCCTCACTACACAAAGAGTTTGATTGAGACTCTGAAAATCCCAATTGATGAATTTCAGTTGCATGGTGGCAGCATAACCCTAGCTATTAGGTCTAATTTTCACGATGGTGAAAGAACTGCAATTGTTGGATTTGATTTGCAAGGCAGCAACATAACCCCAACTGCTAGATCTGATCTAGAAGATAAGGTAGAGGGTGATCATCAAATAGTAGAGGGAACTACAGTCACAAAGGAGTGTGAGGTGTTATAGATCACAATATACATAAGTTTCGAACAATAGTACTTGTCCGAATCTTTCAGGGCGCTAACAAAGGAGGATCGATCGTACCCTTAGTTGTACTACCTGATTACCCTATCACATGTGCGAGTAATCTCCCCAAGTGTTGTTCTAAATGTACTGTAGAAACAAAACGGTTGACATATTATCTAAGGATACGTTTCAGGTGAGCCTAGGGGCTTCTGATATACCCAAGGGTGCATGGAAGTGTAGTCCATGCATGGTTTATCTAATGCACTACTAGTTGAAGGGGTACGTACAGGTGTTACAAGCGAGTCCAATAAGCGTGACCACCTCTTGTAGTTCCTACATGCATGCCTCCCCAAATATGCAGGTTTATGTGATCAATGACATATGTCATGGCTTAAAGATGTTAGAACACATCTCTGGCCTAAAAACAAACCGCAAAAATTGGAGGTATAACTGGCCTTGGAAAGTGCTCTGATAACACTTTTTATGCTCTTGACCTATGAAAAATTCCAGAATACTCAAAATTGGGAAGAAATATAGCCCAAAGCACAAAAAAAAATGAGAAAAGCTATAATTATTTTATTATTCAGATATAGACTCAATGTTCACTTGCCTCTTTGAGGTGGCAACCTCCAGGAAGAGCTCAACTAAAATAATACTTGATCATCATTCCTTTACCAACTAAGGCTATTTATAGCTAAATGACATCCAAAACCTTAACTACTATTGGTCCCTTGCATAACGTGGGTTAACCACGCTATTTATTAACTATGGCCTGTTTACAACTAATTGTGATCCCTTTTCTCTAATGTGGGTCAACTACTTACAATTTTTAATGCGGGCTTTATTTACTCTATAACTAACTATGACTAAGAGAGGGCCCGTTGGGCTCATTACATAAGTAAAGGGGTAAGGGTTTGACCCTAAGAAGGGAAGTCATGCCTTGCATCCAAATTGTGAAGCTTGTGGAGATGAGGAATGAGGATATATCTTCCCAACTTTAAGATCTCATCTTGGTATCCTTCAATGTCTTTATCTTTCCCACTAGTGAACTTATTCATCCCAGACTCAAATTCCTCAAGGGAAAGGACATATTCCTTAATAGGAGTGCTAAGGATGTTGTCGATGGTGTCCCGGGAGTCATACAACTTCCTAAGATAGATGTACCACTTTTCTATGGGGATGGAATGATTATCTTTATATTTACGAACAAGCACATTCCACCAAAAATTTATAGGCACAACTTTAGAAAAATGATGAAGATTCTCTAGTCTCTTAATAATATATGACCACTTATTCTCTTTAATGAGGGCTTTGTATATACTAATATTTTGGACCTTTACATTTCAATTAGGAGCATCTCAAATAGTTTTCCTGAAACTTTTACAGTCTTTGTCATACCAAGGGTCGAAAGTTCTATTAATCTTGTTATATGAAACCTTAGTAGAGAACCTATTAATGGTGGTGGAAAGGGTATTAGTAAAATTGTGATGAATTTGATCAATATTGTTGTTATAAGTCATAGAATTTAAATCCCTTGTAAAGTCTTTTAAGAAAATGTCTATATCACTCTGATTAAAATGACTATGTCTTTGGCTTTCACTAGTATCTTGCATGTGGTTGGTATGCATAACATGATTGAGGGATAAAGAGAAAGGCCTGTGGTTAGATCAAGCATGAAATATTTAAGAAGCTCAAAGTTGGTAATAAGGTTAAAGACATGGGTGTCTGAAATCACATAGTCCACAAAACTTTTGCCCAACCCATGTGAAAAGGTCATCTAGCGAGAGGAAGGTCACTTGTTAATACCGTTATAGATGATTAGGTCAAGGGATGTATAAATTTTGAGGAGCTTGGTGCCAAATAAGTTCTTGGTTATGTATTGAGAGGTTCTGTGGAATCTACTGAGTAAGTCATCATCTTTGTCAATCCATAAGGGATTAGGGTTAGAGTGGCTACTTAACAAAATTTCTTAGTTGGTAGAAGTTCTAGCATTGAATTCCCTAAGAAAAAGGATATTACCATCATTCCTCAAGTTGTGAATTTATTTTTCTAAGGTAGTGAAAGGAAAATTCATCTAAGTTTTTTTTCTTATAGTTGATAGAGTTGATAGGAGAAAAATAGAAGATTAGAATTAAATCCTATTAGAGGAAGAATTAGATATCTTGATCTAAATGTACTAATTGAAGGGGTTGATAGCCTGAAGTTGGATGTGAGAAGAAACAATGTTCTTAATATAACAGACCATACCACCAAGACCCCTTCATGAGGATTTCTTGTTCCAAGTAGACCAAAGAATGAACTTGTCAAGGTGAGGAACCCTAGGTTCGTCATGCTCCCAAGTTTCAACTAGAAAAATAAAGTCGATATCGCCCAGGATCCAACTTAACATAAGACCTTTATGCCATGGAAACCCATGTCATATCCAGAAGAGGATCTTGAGTGATCGTAATCTCCATTTATCACTTGTATTTTGAGCTCTATCTCGAATAATAGCTTTCCCATTCCTAATGATAGCCCATTCGCCTCATTTCTTACCTTATTGACCTTTTGGAGTTCTTTCCTCTGGAATCAAATGTTCATTTATAAATATTTCAGTTCCCATTAGGCTTGGGGATTTCTTTAGTATATCTAATTTGTGGTCATCCCAGCTTACCTTAATACAGATTAGTCTAAGTTTATTATCAAGTAATTTTCCTAATGGAATTGCTTCCGCCATATAAGTTCTTTGAATTAGAGATTTTGTTTCTCATTGTTATTTCACTGTTTCTAATATGTCCTCATTGTTTTGTTCTTCTATACCAGCCATTATTAGATGTAAGGCTCTTTTATGGTTCTCATGGCCGAGTTCAATCAATTTGTTAATTTCCTCTTTTATAGCTTTAATATCTAATTTACTCTCTATGTTATTTAGAGCTGAGTTATTATTTGGTTTCTCTTCTAAACTTTTAATATCTCTTTTAGGGATTCTTTTTCTTCAATCATTAATTGTTTACTATTTTTTGTTTTTTGAATCCTACATTCATTACTTGGAGTTCATTCTCAAGCGAGATTATTCTATTTCCCAACGATTTGTGATTGATTTGTGATTGTTTTCCAGCAATATCGTTAATTCTATTATAAATTGGTTTGGTTTTCTCTTTGTTCTCTAGGTAAGTCTAAAAATTCAATATACTTATAGAGATTGTGTAGAGTAATTTTACTTGATCACAGTTTGCTAGAAGGGATCTTAGATATGTGAGGGGAAATACTCATAATGTAAAGGAGAAAAACTTAACAAAAGAGAGTACAGGGCAAATATGCACCTACCAGAGTCCGAGTAATTGAGGTCACTTGCAGAGATATGTCGAGTGCACTGTAGATATTATTTGCACCGAGCGGCAGAAGATTGAAGTTGAGGATATGTGTTGTACCGTGGAGACCACCGAATCAATTACAAAATTCAACCGAACCATAGGGAACCTTATTGCAAAGATTGTTGAGTTTGCCCGAGTTAACCCCTCAGGCCTATGTTCGTTCTCTAATACAAGTATGTTACAGTCTGCACTCCGTCAGGGTCTGTGTATTACTTGTAGGGCTTCAGATCTGTAGAATAAACTCTTAGCAACCCTCCTCGCTCAACTTCAGAAACTCAGACGTCTAATGGAGTGGACACCGTAAGGTTTCTTGGCCGCAGAATGTGCAATCCACTCCAGAATAATACTCCTTTTTTGCCAAAGAGATGATTCGTGGGGGCTAACGTCTTAGTCTGCTACGATTTAACTCCAAGATAAAATTCGTTGGCCCACCGAAAGAGATCCAGCTTAGATAATTTAGCCTCCCCGCAGACCACTGAGTTTGCCCGAGTCGACCTCAGGCCCAACTTCGATCTCTAATTTCGGTATGTTACAGTCTGCACTCCCTTAAGGTCTGTGCATTACTTTTAGTACTTCGGATCTAGACACATCCTCGAGAGATCTTTACACGTCCTAAATAGACATGGTTAAAGTTTAGAATCTTTCGCTAACATTACAATGAAATATGAATAGGCAAGATTATTTGTACAATTATTTTTTAAATAATATTTTTTTTTATTTTTTTGAAAATTCATAATTCATTATATATTTATGTTTTATAAAATTAGTTGGATAAAAAAAATTCAAAAATTTTGTTTTCGATGTGTCCATTATAATAACAAACAAGTGTTCCATGTAACCGGTAGTCCCTGCCTAACCATATAATATGCCATTTGTTAAGTTTCATAACCATTTTATACACATGGTATCCATGGGAGGGTTAGAAGTCTAGCAAAAACCCTATTTCAGGATATCATGAACTAATCACTTTTATCTTCAAGTTAGGATAACTTCACACAAAGTTTGGGGTGAATTGAGAAATGTATGATGTGTAAACTAAGGAAGAGAAAGTCAATTTAGGAATTAAGTTGAATGTCTTTGGTACAACAGAAGTAAAATTCTTTTATTTCCTCAAGTCGTACTTGTAACGATTGAAAATAATATAGGGGATTAGTATGTTTAGGTATGAGGTAAAGAGTCAAAAGAGGCTATTTATGGAAACCAAAAAAAAATACTTGCAACAGAGAATAATATCTAATAAAGAGCACATAAATTTCCTTCCTCCTCAACTTGGGGATATCAAGATAAAAACATTAGTAATATAAAATAAGAAGGGTAATATTTGAATGTAAAACCATGGAAGTGACTCCAAAGCACCTGAGAACTCCATGGTTGTAACCATATTGTTTAAACCCTAGAGGGTCATGGTCTAAAGAATGATCACTGCATCATAACGCATGTGGACCAGGTGGCCAAAACTGACCTGCCCACGGGTGGATGAAGATGGCATGCAACAATCTTAACAAGGCTTTCAAACTAATATAAAATAGTAAAATCAAAGTGAACAGATATAGTAAGATTGTTTTCATGGTTTTAAAGTATTTTTCTTATTTTATGATATGGTAAGATTGTTTTTATAGTTTTAAAAAAATACCGTAATGTATTTTTCCTATTTTTAAAAACTCAAAGTGAACCGATATAGTAAGAAAATTTGTACTTATATATCTACCTCTATTGTCTATTTTTATTACGTCTTCAAGCATAATTTTTTGAGTTTTCTTGTTTCTTTTACCTTTTCAAGTTGGTCCACTTATAGGGGAAAGTTGCAGCTTCTTTCATAGTTGCGGCAAAGTTGTAGTTTCTTTTA
This sequence comes from Pinus taeda, assembly GCA_000404065.3. Classification (NCBI taxonomy): domain Eukaryota; kingdom Viridiplantae; phylum Streptophyta; class Pinopsida; order Pinales; family Pinaceae; genus Pinus; species Pinus taeda. Next base: position 98,585 of record APFE030644192.1, on the reverse strand, counting down.
TCGTTATGGAAAGGGCAAGTTGTAGCTGCGTTCATCGTTGTGGCAGGGGAGGAAAGAAGTTACACTTGCTTTCATCATTGCGGTCCCACTTTAGAAAAATTTATTTCAAATAAAGATTATCGAACGAAATCTTTCTCGAAACATTTATGAACAGTAAAATACAAGTAACTAATCCACGTAATTTCTCTAATCTGAAGAATCATAGTATCAAATAACAAATAAACCAGTAGGCCGAGTTCAATGGCCTCAAACCCTATAAATACAGAATGCAATCAAATAAAGAAATACTTCAATAATTATTTTTTGTTATAGGCCTATGGCAGTTCACCAAAATAGAGTAGAGTAAATGAGAAGGGCAAGATAGCCTCAAAACACCTGCAGTATAATAGGTTGAAAATCCTACTAGCTTAAAAACAAGCCCCGCAAAGAAATTCACATTTATATACACGTGGAGATCGCTTCTATGGAGCTAGAATACAGAACAGAGCACCAACCATAATTCCAAAAAAAAGGAAAACTAAATTTATATTTCTGAGGAAAGATCCGATGAGAGAAAACATATTAATTCAAGAGACAATGTTCCCACTGAGATTTATAATTCAGAGCCTGAGTAAGCTAGGCAACCATGATCTCCTGAATATAGCTAAACAAATTCGAAGGGACTTGAAAAACTAGATATCATGAACTAAACAAGTAATTACACAGCGAAAGCTCAAAACTTGAAACACATTAACTATGTAAAGAAAAACTTACAGTCATAGTTCGAAAAGGAAAAACCATTATATGTACAATCAAATTATAATGAAAAGCTGGAATGGCAACTTAATAACTGAACTTGCGATTTTATCGTGAAAGTATGGAGTTGGAACTTCATATCTTGCAGCAAAATAATAACGTGTTCAACAAGGATTTGAAACCCTCATCAAATTAATCCTCATGGGGATTAATAAACAAAATCCATAATGAACCTAAGGAATTCTCTGGAAAGGAACGCTCGCAAACTATATTCTACTCAAATAAATATAACTTATTACATTGCTGAAAGCTTGCCTTAGAAGGGTGAAGCTATTCCGCATGCCCAAAATATTTAATAGAGTATCAACATCATTACGACTGAATGCTTTAAAGCTAGGCAAAACCCTACTACGTGAACTCAGGAGGAGGAAAATCTATTCCGAAAACCGTAATCGAACCCATGAAATCTCTGCCACCCATAGGCGACTAGAGAAAGAAAGACTTTAACACATACTCGAAGAAATAACTGTATCTAGAACACGAAGCCATAATAGAGCTTCGAAAGAGGTGCCTTGCATTGCTACCTATAGCGCTAAGATGCCTCTGGATGAAGTTGAAATAGACCAAAGAAAAAGCATTACCTTAATGGCGGAATAAGGAAATAATAATAAACAGAAAGAAAAGTTACCCGAGAAATGGTGAATACTTGTTAGGGCGGCACAATGGGAGAAATTTGCAGTTGAAAAAATGTCAATAAGCCACACCTGAGTCGTAGTAGCATAGCAGATGGCATCAAGTGGTGAATCCATGAAGCAAATAAACCATCGCAAGGTCAAACCCAGCATTGTATCACCCAAACAAAAAACAATGAAACTCACCAATGAACTGTCGGAGCCTTAAAACTGTTGCCCTTCATGACATAGCCTGTGCAAACACAACCAGTAAAACAATAATGAATTAAATTCATCATTCACATGGGCATCGAATAACATTAGCATGAATGAATGAAAAAATTTATAGAGCTACGTTATACTGATAGCTGAACCGCAGCTTACTGGACTTAATCGCACAACCTAATTATACTTGTCAATATTTAGTAGCGTTGATCGAATAACTTACGAGAACGGTGTTGAATATCACAGTGGCGCGGGGGCTGGTGTACGTTGCAGGTATTGGGAAGGTGTTCTGCTCTATGCATTGCCTCCTCCTGCCCTTCTCTTCCACGGCCTTCACGACTGCGGCGACGTTGATCAAGTGGTGCATCTTCCTGAGAATCAGAGTCCATGAAGAGATCCTTCGTGGTTGAATCATAGGATTGAGATTGATCGAGTACTTGCTGTATGGCTTGGCATCGGCATTGTGGAGACATTTTTTGCAATTCGTTGCACCATCTCTCGGATGGCTGCTCTCTCCATCTTTGCAAGTAGTCACGGCAATCAAACAATCTCTCCGGGTCGCAGGACCGCATTTGCTGTTGCACGCCCCCTCCATACATATTGTCCTCATGGCCATGAACACTGGGAATACCCTAGTGAAGGAGGAGGAGGAGTAAGGCGATGGATAAACCGAGCCATTTAAACGTTAACAGCGTCGTGGAAGCCGAAAAGACACCCATTGCTTTCTGCTTTTTCCGTGTTTCTTCTCGTGATGAACAGAATGCAATTGTTTTGGTATGAACTGTAATGGGTATTAATGGTGTATTTATGAAGACCAAGGAAGAAAACGAATGTGTCTCCTTGCATGTACAATACAACACGACGACACAGAGCAGAACAGATACATTGCATGCAGCACCTCACTCTCCACCTCCCATGATTTCAAAGTGACTATCCTAAGTTTCATCAAAATATGCATTTTTTAAATTTCAAACAGATTATCCTAAGTTTCATCAAAATCATGCAGTGTCCCCGGCAATAAGAGCTGCAAGCTGAAAGTTTGGATAAAAGTTTGTTTGCAAGCGTATAATCAATCGGTCCTGGCAATAAGACCTCGAACACAAAACTTTGGATAAAACAAAAGAAGCGACGAAATGTTTATTTAAAACATTGGTTAAATGATTCGGTACGCCCAAATTAATATGAAATTGGATTGATATCTATCGCTATAGTCCCATGCTAAGGCAAGGACTAATAATATTGGAAGAGTATTTTTTTTCAAAACAAACTATAAATTTTCATTAAATTAATTAAATATTGCATTTCACTGTATATCTATATTATAATGTTTTTTTTAAACAAAAAATTTCATATAATTATCACTTTTATAGATCTATATTATTTTGAGTGTTACACAACGATTTTATTTTTAAATATGTTTTCTATTATTCTGAATGTTACACCATGATTTTATTTTTAAATATGTTTTCTGTTATTTTTTATTTTTACACAATGATTTTATTTTTAATTTTTTTTGTTTTTTACTTTTTCTATTTAAATATAACACAATTTATCATATTTTAATTGCTAATGGGTGGTAAAAATAATCAGTATTTAAAATTTTATCTGTTGACTTATGGTAAAAAATTATTATGTATCATCATTTAATTTAATTCATAGTAAAAATGATCATTATTAACTATTATTTATTAACTTATTATCATTATTGTTATAAGAAAGTAATGCATACACTGTAGATATTTTAGTTACAACATAGATATTTCTGTCAAGGACAATGCCATCTTTAACTAAACAAAATATCATTCAGAAAGGCGCTCTCGTCAGTAAGCACTTTAACCGGATTATATACTTTCCTGACAAAAAAACAGATTTCATAGAATATAAAGAAATAAATTCATTTGACGTGCAAAATACATTTACTTGAAATAAATAATTTAAATACCATCTGGTATCCAATTGCGTCGCAAGTATGGCAGTGATTACCGAGTTAGTTTTCATTTTCATGATTGGTTAAAGACTGTTTTCAAAATATCCTCCACTTAAAGCAATATTCCGTGAATTAAAACAGCATGGTAATGATAACTGGGTCTATTTTCATGTTAGGTTTCAGAACATCCACCGCCTGACAACATTGTTCCATTAATTAAAACTACAGTTCATGCTGACAAGCACAATGTCCTGCTACAGTCCGGTAATAGCCAGAAATACTAACAACTAACGCAGCATTTCCTATAACCCGATTTCTCCCGTCCAACGCCGCCCTCTCTGCCTCCGTCAAATAGCACTGTGCTAATTTGACAGCTTTACAGGAAATAACACTGTGGGAATTTGACAGCTTTACAGGATATTAGGTTGGATGGGTGTCTCACATTCCTTCATAATTACTTTATCTTTCTTTTGCAAGCTGGAAAAGATTCTCACAAACCAAGCTTGTCATATCCTCCCGACAGTAACATAAGCACACCATCTATTTCAGTATCAGATATCAAGAGTGGACGTCAATGCTATTTTATAATTATGCATCCAATGAAATCTATGTTACATATTAATTATTGAATTCATTTTAATTCAATAATAGAATAATTACTGTTTCGACGTAGTGATAGGAAAGAGGAAGCTAAGAAAACAATGTAATTAATAGAATAATTACTGTTATAGTTACTATTTTATTCTAGCCATGATAGGAATGAGGAAGCTAAGAAACCAATGTAATTAATAGAGTAATTACTGTTATAATTACTATTTCAATGTAGCCATGATAGGAAAGAGAAAGCTAAGAAAACAGTGTAGAAACGGGGAAAAATGAATGCAGGAAAAAGGAAGCTAAACAAACAGTGTAGAAAATGGGAAAAAGAGTATCACTTTGTCATAGTATACCTTTTCACAAAATGAAAAATTCAAATCAAATTAAAACTATATCAACAATATGTAAGTCCAAACGACACATGTGCTTTGGAGGTGATTTTAATTTAGAAAGTAACTCAATACTTTGATGCATGTGACAAATGGGAAGGTTGGAAAATCAATGAGAAAAATACGAACGTTGGAAAATCCTTCAAACCTAGTTTCTATGTTTAAAAAAGCTTCTAGATATTCCATATCTATCATTTTTATCAAAAGAGGGAAACAAAGTTCTTAATTTATTTATTTTTCATGTTAAGGTTGTTAATTTATTTATATTTCATGGTAAAACATATTACATAACAATTTATACAAGCGACTTCTATGACGCTAGGTTTTGCACTATCCATTCACGTATGCTATGATAACATAAACAGATAATTGAGGAGTGAACATAGTACACAAATTACAGACAAAATCATTTGTATTACGTACCAAATAATTTGTATGTTGCACAAATCAAAATACATTTTTACATTTATTTATATAGGGTTTTTTATATCAGACAAAATAATTTGTATGTTTCACAACTCAAATTACATTTATATATATATGTTTATGAGATCAAATAGATTCCAAATTAGAATATTATTGTTTAGAAAATTCAATAAACTCCAACAAATATAATTTCCTAATATAATATTGTAAAAGTTATTTTTAAGTTTTTTTCTTAACACTTACATTACAAAATTAACATCATAAGAATCACAAATTATAGTTTACATATAAGTCACATCTATATGATATGGTTTTCACTGGCACTTCTACTTCAACCCACTATGAAATCTCACAAAACACGTTTTTTCTCCACCACAATCTTCGAGCTTCACAATTGACTCATTTAAGGTAGAATTGTTTTTCACCATCATTCATGTACTTGTAAGATCATGAATATTAACATACTAAGTTCGTCGGGGCTTCTGCAATAAAAGCTTTCAAATAATGAACCACTCTTTAAACATACCAACATCTATCAGATAAAATGCTTTTGGCTATCCTTGAGTTTCTTGGAAGACAATGTAGATACTAAATGTGTTCGGAAGTTGATCATACAATTTAACTTGTCTAACACACAAAGATTTTATACTATAGCGAGTAGTCATTGTTAAAGGGTTTCCAAGTGCCAGGATCAAAAAACCATAATAATATGTAAACACAATCAAACTAGTCATGTGGTCAAGGGCTTCCAAATGCCAAGAACTACTAACTTGAATTATGCAACACTCCTCAATAATTGGTTCTACATTTTTTATAAACAAAAATAAAAATTGAAAACTACTTAATCGAAAAATATCATAAACACAAAACCAATAATCATGAAACTATATGTTGTCATCCAAGCAAAAATAAATCTCCTCATCCCTCCCTAATTGTTTATGTATAGGTGTCTCAATGTTTCATCTTACTTCAATAGTTTTCTTGGAGTTTCTCTTCTTCAAGAGACAATTGTTAGAGTCTAACAAAATCACACTCATATATTGAGTTGACTAGACTCAATATGTTTTTATGCAAACTCCAAAGAAAAATAAAGGCTAAGCCTCTTGATTTCGACCTTTGATTTGTAGAAATATAGTGATGTTTGAAGACAAAAACAATAATTATTTATTTCTGATGCCTCATCGATAGAAGAAGAAATGACTACAATTGCTACTTTCTAACCCTGGTGGACATGATTTTAAGTCTTCCATAGTCGATGTTAATTTCCTCGGAGCGAACCATTGAGTTGAAGTACTTTGAGATGGCATAACATCGAACTAAAGCCTTTATCTCAACTACTTTGTTGAAAATGAGGAGCATCAGTGAGTCTAGGATTCTATATATGTGATCAATACACATCATCTAAGATGAGCATGCCAAACCGATAACCCTGCATGTAGTTTTGTACTGGTTCTATGGGTTTCGAGAATGCTCATTAACTAATCCAAGATTCATCACTATGAAATTTGATGAAACTATTGGCTATGACAACTCTAATGATTAAATACTCTATATTCGACTTAAAGAACCAATATAGAGCCTTAAGATGTTGATCTTTTATTTTTCCCATTTCCACTTGATATTTGTAGGTACAGTTGCTATGTTTCAATACTTAAACTTTAATACATGTTGGTGTGAATTGAGGCCCTTGGATGTGACCTTGTAGGAACTAAGAAGAGCTAGGGTTCCCCCCAAAATGTGGCCAATAACAGTGATAGTCATGTCTTCTCCTTTCTACATAAACACATTCACCACGCGGTTGAGCTTGTTTGACAAACACAATTCACAGTCCACAAAAAAGATAGAAAAATAAAATACTCACACACAATAATATATGACCTACGCTTAGTCTATGTATACACGAGGGAATTAATATTCAAAATTCTTCCAACATCCTAGGCCCTCCTTTAATGGAGTCAACCCCATTTAGGCTTTGATACCAAGATAGATAACTGCAGAGAAAACATAGTACATGCATTACACACAAAACAATTTTTATATTACATTTCAAAACCAAAATACATACCCCATATATAGTGCTTATGAGATCCAAAGATTCCAAACTAGGAGATTATTGTTCGGAAAAGCTCTTAACAAACTCCAACAACCATCAAACCTAATATATCAATATACTATTGTAAGAGTTATTTCTAAGTGATATTATGTGCACATAGAGATTCTATTATGTGTACAGAGAGAAATATTTATTATATAAACAAAGAATTGGAAAAAGTTGTAAATAAAAAAAGAAAAGAAATATGTAAGAGAAATGAGGTGGTGTTTCAAAATTTCTATCTATCTTTGTTGGGTAGCGGATCCCCCCATAGTGGGTTTTTGGGGCTTAAAGCCCACAATTTGGGTAATGGTATGTATTATAAAGGCTCTGTGAAGTGTGCAGAGAATGAATTGTAATGAGTCAATTCAAAGGGTTGTATGCCCAAAAATAATGTAAGGTAATGGAAAGTGAGTTTACCTACCCATGGTTCGCGGACCATGGGAATGTATAAACAGAGCGAGGCTTCAAGTGTAGAAGTCAGTTTTGGGTTAGTCTTGATCTAAAGTGATATGGGTTGTTGAATGTGATATTTTCTCTGAGTTTGTAAGTTCGAGTCATGGGTCGTGGTAGTAGAAGAGTCTCTACAACTGTGTGCGCAGAGGCCTGGTCGAGTATGCAGCTCTGTGCGCGGACCCCTGTAGCTAAGTGCGCAGGACAGAGTTGGAATTGTAATGGGACAGAAGTTAATAAAAGCTAAGTTGATTCTGAAATATTGTGCATCCATTCACAACCCTGTATGTTTATGCTTCTGTTATATGTTTATGCATCTTTTTACAGTTTATGGTTGTGTGCACTAGTTATAAATGTTGAATTATTAATAAAGATTACTGGGCCCACAAAATTGAGTTAGATCTATAATAATAACACAGTAGGTTAAAGGATCTAGATAGCGCCCCTTCACGTTTTGTAAAAAGTTACTCGAAGGTCAGATAGCTGCGTGGAGCTGCACTAGTGCGCAGGATCGGTTCGCGACCATTCCAAATCTCATCAAGACATCCCTAAGGTGCAGAAACCTGGTTCCAACACCCTCCCATACAACCTCGGGTGAGACCTCAGTCCATGCTCTACGGACTATTGCTGAAAGGGCTAGTAGTTTGGGGATTTGTTTGGCTAAAACACTTCTGAACTTGGGTTAGGCCCCAAAAAGGCAACAAATGGTTCTATTGTCGGGACCGGTATCTGCCTAATGGATGTCTGATGTCAGAACACTAGAACCCTATGAAGAAGGAAATTGAAGATTGGTTGGACTAGAAGCTTCACGAGTTCGTAACACAGGAAAACAAGACTCCATAGATATCTGAGAAGAGGTGGCCGGATTGCTACATATATATGGAAATCAATGAGATATTCTTTGTGACCTTCTCTTCAGAGTTGTATGATTGGATCGTAAGGTTAGCCGATAGCCAAGGAAAGTACAAGCTCGATCAACCGATAATGTGGACTCTAGAGTTAGTGCACAGACTTAAGCCATTAGAAGATAATATCACGCAGGTCGTGGACCATTGGCTCGACCGAATAATAGGAGGGTTTATCACTGACTTCATGATAGACACAACTGTGAGCTATAGTAAATCAGAATGACACTTTCTCAAGGGACTGCGAGGTAGGTACATCAAATCCCTGAATACCTGGATTAAGATGGTGGTATGTGAGAAGTGGGTTATGTGAATACATTAATGATTGGAATGATGCAAAGTGGGAAGATCTACAAAGGGATCGAAGGGTTAGGTAACAGTCCTTTAATTTCACCACCGTGAGCCAGCGAGGAAGAGCGTGCATGGGCTTCCCTGAGAAATGCAGTTAGTTTGATAAGGCAGTGCATTTTGCAGTTGTTACCTCCACTTACGCCATCACCTACTTTGCCTACTTCACCTCCATATTCAAACATCCCACCTCCACCAAACCCGCAGTTCAGCATGGCAACCACGATCAAGCTACTTATATTCAAAGGAGTAGGGAACGAGGATCTGGACCAGTTCTGGATCATGGTAAGAGCAGTGAGGGAAGCCCAAGAAGTCACGGATGACAACATTAAGAAGGTCACGTTAGTGAGCGTGTTGCAGGAACGCGCGCTGACCTAGTATATCAAGCACTTGAATGATCACCAAAATGCAGGAATAGCGGAGATCCAGAATGCACTGAACAGAGAGTTTAGCCGACTCAAATTAGAGACACAGACAATCATCGGATTTAAAGAGATCATGTTGCTTCTAGCTGAGACCCCCTGGGATTTCGATCAGAGACTAAAAAGTATGATCTATGAGACTAATATGACACTAACAGATGTGCAGCACCGCGCATGGTTTGTGGCATCTTTGACACCACACTTGAGAATAGCGTTGTCATAGCAGAAGCTTTCAACCCAGGCAGAAGCATTGGAAATGGCGATGAGGTTGCATGAAACACCAATATAGGATCCTGGATTGGGAGTCGAACAAATCCACACACAACTACAAAATCTATGCTTAGAGATGTAGAGTTTGAAGCAGGATATGGTGCCACGGGTAGAGGCACGCGAAGAAGTGTGGTGCATAAATTGTAAAGGCCAGGGCCACGACAAGGATCACTGTCCAGTATTCGCGAACTACTTGGTAGGAGGGGGACCAATGCCATTGAGACCAGAGGCACAGGCAAGGCCAAGTACGGTACCTGCGTTTCGGTGCCTGATCTATCAGGTAGGAGGAAAGCACACGACAGACAACTGTCGCTTGTTGCAGAAGTATACACAGATTCTGCAACAGCTGTTTTGTAATTTCTTTAGATTAGTGGGCCACAATGAGCAAAATTGTCTAAGTTACGAATTATTGATGGATTGAACACCTACCTACAAGATGTAGACTGAGGCGCGAGGTCAGGATCCAACAGCAGCAATAGCACGCGGTGGATTCCAAGGACGCAGATGAGGACGAGGAGGAAAGGGACCTGGACGAGGGTGTAGAAGTTAATCTGCTATAATTGTGGAGGACCTGGGCACTACGCATGTGACTGTACAAATCTGATCGGAACATGTTGTTTGTATTATTATCAGTTTGATCATGAATTGATAGATTGTCTAATGTTGATCACACAGATGCGTGAGAAAGGGGTACTACAGCCTACTCTAACTTAGAATATCCAAATGATGAGGTTTGAACCACACGAAGAAGACTCCAACATGAACATGGTGCTCAGAAGGGGCGCAAACATAGGGGAAGATAAGGGAAAGCAACCCAAGGACAATACATGGGTTCGCAAGTGTCCTATGAAAGAACCTAAGTTTGACTTGGAACACGCAAGGGAAACATTTATGGAAGCTAAAAAGAGCTTCATAGAGACCTCTACTTCAGGTAGTAAGGACCAACCAGAGATGGGAATGAATCCTTCTATGCTTACTAACTTTTTAGAGACATGCATGAAGCTGTTGCGCGACAATAACGTAGTTAAAGGACTACAAGAGCTGATCATTAGGTGCGCAGGGTCGGGTGAACCACACATAGTTTGGAAGCTAGCAAAGCATGCCTTGTGCACTGAGAGGGAAATGAGATTGATGGCATATATTGGCGAATATGAGATGGATTAGGTAATCCTAGACCTGGGTTCAGATGTGAATGTGTTACCAAAGCAGACATGGGAACGCATGGGTAGGCCCGCATCATAGTGGTCCCCTATTCAATTATGAATGGTGAACCAACAAAATATCTTGCCGATGGGAAGGTTGCAAGGGGTAGCAGTTGATATTGAAGGCATAAGCACACAGAGGGACTTTGAGGTGATAGAGATTGTTGCTGACGGCAACCCTTACCCTGTGTTTCTAGGAATAGACTAGGCCATGGATTTGAATGGAGTCATCAACTTGAAGAAGTATAAGATGATTTTCGAGAAAAAGTCCCTGCGCGTAGTAGTTCCACTAGATCCAACTGAAGGAGTGTGATATACTGAACCTATACACGATGATGATAACGATGATGAGCTAAATTGCATTTACCAAATAATGACGTAAGACCAGGATAGGGTGAACCTGACTACAGATGGGAGAATCTCATGGGAACACAACAATTCCTGTACTGTTATAGACATTTTTGGGCACTGCAACCCCAATCATAAATGTCCATAAACTGAGGGCTCCTAAGTCCCTAAAAGTGTTGCTTCAGTGCCTCAAGGAACAAGGTCAGATGATTACATCATCTCCCAGAAGTTCTCCATCAAAAACTGCTCAGAAATGGTCAAAACTGGACCATACTGAATACCCAGTGTAGAGGGTGTGATGCATATCACCTTCCTAGTGTAAAGGGTGCGATGCATACTGAATGGCCCCTCTATAGGGTGCTATGGTCAGGAATGGACAAATGGCAGGGATAATTTGTGAGGTAGAAGATCATGGAGTCTTCCAGAAGCTTCCCCTCTGACACTTGCCTCTTTGTTTTCGATCAGGGATGAGTAAGAGATCATCAGTCTATCAAGAACTATCAGAGAGAGGACACTAATCAAGACCCCAGAAGATGACTCACCCCCTTACAATCATCTATATATGGATCCCTCATCACAGAGATTGAGAGGCTGGAATATTGTATCTTGTAGAGAAGTGTTGTTGGTTTTCTGGTGTAACTTCATAGTGTTGGGTGATCTAAGCTTTACTTGAGGTGAAGAAGGGCTTTCTTGCTGGAGGATGATGTTGGGTTAGAACATATGGTTGTAGTCCTCTTGCTACTCTTGATCTTAATAAAGCTTGATCCAGGTGGATATTGGTGGCCACCTGCTAATTCCATGTGGATCCCCTCTAGTGCTTCTTTCAGTTCTTTCAGTTTCCTTAATTATAGCACAGTTTACTATTTTTAGCAGTTTTTCGGGTGCTAAACTTCCGGAGCCGTTTTGAGGCCCTAAACGACGTTTTTTGGGAAATATACTGCTACTGATTTTTTTGTCTAAAAATCGTCTTTTCCGTCGTAGTCCTCGGAGAGATCTTTCCAACGGGCTATCATGAACGTCAAACGGAGATAAGACGACCAATTCGCGACCCTAGGAATTTGATGTACCAACTTACCCAAAAACGGGGCCCACAATTTGGCGTTTCATCTTCCAGGGTTAGGTTTCTGAATGTGAAGGGTTTTTCCATTATTTCTCAACAATAAATAGGCCTTCGAGCCTCATTGTAAGACAGTTCAGAGGCATGTAGCCACACA
>APFE030644192.1:52871-75376 GCA_000404065.3 Pinus taeda | reverse complement strand
CAGACCCCGTTTACCAGCTAGTGTACCATTCTGAATCATTGTACAAGCTTACAGAATGGTCATGGCTAGTACCATCATCGATGAAGGGGCTTCTGTGAGTATCCTTTCCTCAACTGCTTGGAAATTTCTTGGTTCACCATCGCTTTTGCCTGAAATGAGAAATTTGACACGCTTTGACAAAGGAACGAGTCGACCATTAGGGATCCTTCCAAATGTGCCCATTACTTTGAGAAGGAAAACCGTTCACATGACCATGGTGGTAGTTCAAGGACCCTTGGATTATAATCTACTTCTTGGACGCGACTATATTTATTGCATGGGAGCCGTCAACTCCTCACTCTTTAGAGTAATGTGTTTCCCGCACGAAGGTAGAATGGTCAAGCTCATAGACCAAATGTCATTCCCTAGTTCACACATCGCAAAGAGTCAAATGCCATCCCTAAATGGTCTTTTCATGCAAGGAATGTCTCATCGATCTCCAGTCCGTCCACCTGATGAGCGCGACTGATTCAGGAGGATATGACTGAAACCCAGGGGGCATGCACCCTGGTCCGTTTCAGCAGGAAAACCTTGGGTAAAGAGTAGGTGTCTGCGGAGGATATATGACTAGTTTGACACACCCGTCCTCACAGGAAAATGGGATTAGGCTGGAATAAGATACCCTTGTTAAAGTTAGGTGAGTGGAGCAGCTCTGCGCCACTCACCTTTGTCTATTTCGGTAAACATCGCCAAGGAAGCATTTTTTCTGCTACGCGGATGGAACTTTCATGGTAACCTAGGAATTTTTCGCTATACCTGGGGGCGTGCAAACCTTTCCGCATGCAAGCAAAGAGCGACCATTTATTTTTTAAATTTGTAGGTCCTCTAACCCTTTAAACCCGTAAGGATGGTCGTTTCCTAGCTTGCATAAAGAAAGGATCCAAGGCAAAGCTTACAAAAGGTGCAAGCCCCATAAAAAATGGCATCTTGAATGAGACATCATTATATGACTAGAAAGCAGTGTTACCGCAGGGTTCAAGCTCGTTTAAAAATAAACCTGCCACGAGCAGTTTTAACGCATAGTTCAAGCTCATTAAAAAATAAACATAAGCCATGAGCAAATGTTTTCCCCAGAGTTTAAGCTCATTAAACAATGAACCACTAAATAACCATTGTGAATGCCTTATCGTTAGCTTTTTTAGCCTTGGTCGTGTTCTCATCGTCACCTCTACTCTGTTTTTAGCCAATCATTCACCTCCTTTTGACTGTTTACCCTTTCGAGGAACATCTACGAAGAGTGATTCTATTAGCCATCCTTGTGACACTGCCGTGATTGGAGAATTCCAAATCTTACCTGGAATCAGTTGCTAACAGAAATCATCGCTCATTCCTCGAAAAAGAGTCTTCTTTAAGCTCTTTTCAACTGACTCGTAAAATATGAAAAGATTTCTGAGTGATTAGCCTCTCTGGCTCGTTAAAGTCATTGGAAGTGCTATTCCTCCTCTAGATTTTAATCTTTTGGACTTGAGGGATTATTACACAAAAAGATTGAGCGCTTGTCTTGTTCGGCTCATTAAAACTATCGAAAATTCATCCCTTTCATATTATTTTATGCTTTTTCCGACTTAAGGGATTATATGATGAAAAATAATATTTGGAGTTTCCTTTCCGTCCCTTTCAGACTCTCTAAAATTGAAAAGGGTTGAGTTATATTTGTCGTTAAACTCGTTAAGACCTAATGGCAACAAACTCATCCAAATGGACAAGAACGAGTTTCATTATCACTAGGCTCGCTAAAATATAGCGATAGGTGCGCCCAAAGGGCGGATTATAGAACAAGCATATGTTGTCCTCCTCAAGCTTGACAAAAATAAATAGGTAATGGTCAACAATGACTGGGGAAATTGGGAAGAAAAATTGAAAAAGCTTTATTGGTAGCAAGTCGCTCTTGAACATGACACTTTCCTTCAGCATCCAAGTCAGGTTGGGTTGTTCCATTCACTGGGCATATCACCATTGGTTCGTCACACCATCCATATTTGGGGTTAATGCTACCAATCCATCGTCATTGTCACTGATATGTTCAAGAGAAGTCATTCAGAAAATTTGCCTGTCTCTCACCGACTGCAATACATTCACGCTCCATTCTTTCATGACCGCCACCCCGAACACTGTACCATCAGATCATTTTCACCTCCAAAATCATTTTCTTTGTTCCATTTCATAGATGTGGGATTCATTAAGGCCCTCCTACGACGGGTCACTTCTTGTCGACATCAACTCGTTTTCCAAGAAGTCAACCTAGGAACAACCCTTTCATTACTTTGAAGCTTGCATGCCTCAATGGCAAGTTTCTCACTTTCGGCGACAGGTTTACATTAATAGCCTTTGATTGAGAGATTTTGTGTGGTGTTCGACGCGAAGTCCTTTTTCACACCACGCGAATTGTACTGTAGTACCTTGAGGGTCATTGTCCTTATTGGTGATTCCTCTCACGCCTGTTAACAACTTACATCATTGGCTGGTAATCAGGCGATGTTTTTCCATGTTCGACTCCAGAACATTTTTCACATGGATTGAATTTTACTCTGAGTGAAGATTGAACGAGTTTTGAAGACCCCAGATCTAGTTTCATCCATCCGAGTTGCGATATATTCAGGAATATAAAGACATCAAATGTACATCATTTCCAAACAGATGATCATCCAAATCAAAGGATGATGAGTCTCAATCGTTAGTCTGTCACACAAACGATTGTCTGTCCTATGTACATGAAAATGAATTTATAAAGCTGAGCATCGGAATGCCCGCCTCATCTAGCTCATGAAAAAATGTTTTCAAGATAATGTATTGTATTGTATCTTATTACAGGTCGCCTCCCAGCTCAAAAAACTTCGGATCCTCATAGTAAAGCATTTCACCCGACATCAAAAGATTAATGACCTCATGCTTTAGGGGGCAACTGTTATAGACATTTTTGGGCACTGCAACTCCAATCATAAATGTCCATAAAATGAGGGCTCCTATGTCCCTAAAATTGTTGCTTCACTGCCTAAAGGAACAAGGTCAGCTGATTACATCATCTCCCACAAGTTCTCCACTAAAAACTGCTCAAAAATGGTCAAAATTGGACCATACTGAATAACCAGTGCAGAGGGTGTGATGCATATCACCTTCCTAGTGTAAAGGGTGCGATGCATATTGAATGGCCCCTCTGTAGGGTGCAATGGTCTAGAATGGACAAATGGCAAGGATAATTTGCGAGGTGGAAGATCATGGAATCTTCCAGAAGCTTCCCCTCTAACACTTGCCTCTCTGTTTTCGACCAGGGATGAGTAAGAGATAATCAGTCTCTAAGTGGAATCAAGAACTATCAGAGAGAGGACACTAATCAAGACCCCAAAAGATGACTCACCCCCCTACAATCATCTATATATGGATCCCACATCACAGAGATCGAGAGGCTGGAATCTTGTATCTTGTAGAGAAGTGTTGTTGGTTTTCTGGTGTAACTTCATAGTGTTGGGTGATCTAAACTTTACTTGAGGTGAAGAAGGGATTTCTTGCTGGAGGATGATGCTGGGTCAGAACATATGGTTGTAATCCTCTTGCTACTCTTGATCTTAATAAATCTATTCAACTTTTCCTCCATATTCTTATATGTTTGTTTATATATGCATTTGTATGGTTAACACATATCTGGTCTTGTGTTATTTATGAATATAGATCTTTGTTCTTCGATACTAGTATGCTGCTTTCATTCCACTGGTGCTCTTTGAAGCTAGGTAGACGAAGAAGAAGCGGAAAAGACCTATCAGGAAGGAGAGGAATCAAACAAGGAAACTAAGTGCAAGACTAAGGTTGGTGTCATTTGTTCCACTCTTATCTATTTTCATAAAGGAAAGCAAAAGTAGACTTTACTTTGTTTCTAAGATAGCAACCAGTCTTAGTGGAAATAGTAGCTCTGAGTGGACACCATTCCCGGTAACATGTACTTCAGGTTTAGATGAAGAAATAGAATGCTGGCAGAACCAGTTGCATGAAGTAACAACACTGAATTACAACATGATGATTAGATCAATGCAGTGCGTGATGACAGAAGCAAGGGAACTGCTAACATATGATGGGGAGACAAGCATGGATGAATTCTTAGACAAATTTGAAAGGGTAGTGCCAGAATAGCAACGATATTGTGTGATGGAATGGGCGTTGTGTGCAACACCTGCATGATGGTGGAATACACACCAGAAGAACATTGGGAGCTGGCACGAATGTAGAAGATGGATGCACTTAAGGTTTGGAAGTTCCCAGCGTCGAATGCGAGCTAGGTAACCAGGGTGAAACAGTTTGCGCGCCGACCTGTGTTGATGGGTGTAGATGTGTGTTGTGCAAGCACATCCAAGGCTAAGGATAAAAAATTAGAACCCCACGGAGCAGTAGGAAAAGAAGCATACACCACAAATACCCTACATCAGAGCATTCACAAAGTTACGCAAAATCATGAATAGATATCACCAGGTAGGATGAATGGATTCGGACCTACACGTACCAGTGGTTCGATGGGCCTTTAGGACCATATGAAAAACTGAAGCATGGAAATGACCCCAGCAGTGACAAGAAAAGAGGAAATTAGGAGGACAGAGAAGAATCCCCAAACCACAGCTCTCGCAGTTGGGATAGGATGCGAGGACCTGGGTAAAGGAATTAGGCAGTTGCAAGAAACCATTCGGCGAGGGAGCATGAAACTTCGTGAACTCAATGACAAGTGGGCATGGCTGAGGAAGAGAAGTGTGACATTGGACGAAGAAATCAATGAACTGGAAACTAAAGTTGCGGAAGTGGGCCGTGAGAAGCTAAGCATGATGGGATCAAGTCTAGCTGGCCATACTACTACATTAGAAAGAGTTGCGACCCTACTATCATGGCTACAATAGCACCTTACTAAACAAGGGAGCGTACCATACAAATAAGAAGGCGACGCACTACCAGATGCAAGGGTATTTGAAGGGTGCCTAGAGCCCGGGCTAGCAGGAAAATAGAAGCCTCACACTGGGGGTGCGACCACCTGACTATCTACAGGAAGCATATTCTCAGTGCTCCAAGCAGTTGAAAGAAGGCACGGGATTATAAACGAGTCTGCAGGAGAGTTGTGCGGAGAGGAGGTTCCGCGTAGGGTCAGTAAGTCACAGGGATCACGGTCACGCATAAGGGGCTGCGCTGCTATGCGGACAAGCTGGAAAGTGACCATTAATGTCATTGTTCATGAAAATATGATCAATTTAAGACAACGAGGAGTGGATGGTGGGCAATTATAACACAAAGTCAGAACTAGATTTGAAACGATCTGCCGCCAATATAGCATTAATGAGCCAGAAAATGGGGGAATGGTTGAATTTGAATTTCAACAAGCCTGTAAATCGCAGTTGGTCATCCACCGAAGAAACGTGGCATCTTGAGAATTAAGTTATTGCACTATCCAATAAGTATGGACCCGTCGAACTTCAACGCTTTGAGAGTAAGCCCATTGGTTGCAACATTACCAAAAGAGACGCAGGACCTTCGGGACAATGTAATGTCGATAGCGAAGGCTGCCACACTGAACCCAACAACAACGGTGGGGGATGTACTAGAAATTCCCAGTAGGTAGCAGGACCGGTCTGTATGTCGCCATGAAACCTGCAGTCTGGTAAGTGATCTATGAAAGATAAGGGCAAGATGGTGAATCTTGGGAAAAAATACAGAATTCCATTGAAAAGTTCATCTCTGGGCCATGTACCCGCGACGAAACTTGAAGATTAGGACCTTGCGGATAGCAACAACTCTCTTTCAAAAACGCAACACAAACTTCAGCAGACATTGAGTATACTGAACCAGAGATCGCAAGCTTGCTACTCTTGCACAAAAAGTTCACGCATTTTACATCTCAACTAGAGCTAAAATCCTATGAGTGGTTGCTTTTTGTTAACCCAGCAGAACAGAATGAGCATCATTAGTTAAGGGAATTAATAGGGGCAATGGAGAAGGAGCTCAAAGAAGCGTTGTAGGAGGAAATGACGGAGCAACAGATTGTAGTGCATCACTCACAGGGATGGAGGACCGCAAAGCCTTGGTAGCGCAACTCACCACACCGATGGAGTGAATCGGGACAAATCACGATGATTGTGTTGGGGGTTTGTTGGGCAGCAGATCCCCCCATAATAGGTTTTTGGGGTTTAAAGCCCACAATTTTGGGTAATGGTATTGTAAAGGCTCTTCAAAGTGTTCGGAGCATGAATTGTCATGAGTCAAGTCAAAGGGTTCTCCGCCCAAAATTAATGTAAGGTAATGGAAAGTGAGCCATCTTCCCCATGGTTCGCGGACCATGCGAACATATAAATAAAGCGAGGCTTTAAGTGTAGAATCAGGTTTTGGTTAGTCTTGATGTGAAGTGATATGGGTTGCTGAATGTGATATTTGCTATGAGTCTGTAAGTCCAAGTCGTGGGTCGTAGTAGTAGAAGAGGCTCTGCAGCTGTGTGTGCAGATGCCTAGTGGAGTCTGCAGTTGTGTGCATGGACCCCTGCAGTTGAGTGCACAGGGCGGAGTCAGAATTGTAACAGAAGAAAAGTTAATAAAAGCTAAGTTGATTCTAAAATATTGTGCATCCATTCACAGATCTATATGTTTATCCTTTTGTTACATGTTTATGCATATTTTTATAGTTTATGGTTGCGTGCACTGGTTATAAATTTTGAATTATTAATAAAGATTATTGGGCCTAGAAAATTAAGTCAGATCTATAATAATAACACAGTGAGGTTAAAGGATCTAGATAGTGCCCCTTCGCGTTCTGTACAGAGCTACTCGAAGGTCAGACAGCTACGTGGAGTTGCACTAGTGCATGGCATCGATTCACGACCATTCCAAATCTCATCAAGACATCCCTAAGGTGCGTAAACCTGGTTCCAACACCCTCCCATACTATCTCGGGTGAGACCTCAGTCCGCACTCGACAGACTATTACTGAAAGGGCCGGTAGTTTTGAGATTTGTTTGGCTAAAACACTTCTGAACCCGAGTCGAGCTCCGACAAGCCAACAATCTCATTATATTATATATATTATATAATTATATATATATAATATATATATATTTTTATATTTTGTGTCTAGGTAATTTGTTAAATATAAAAATAAACATATTTGTTGAAATTTGTTTTGAAGGCATACATAATGAATAATCAAATCTAATATGATTAGGTAGATCATAATTATTTTTTTCCTATTACCGAAATATCTAAGATAATGAAAGAATTATTTATTCATAATGTTTGAGAAAGAGAAATAAGTTGTGCTAATATTACAATGATGTTGGTGACAAATTGTATATAGAGAGATCAAGTTCTTTTAGACAAAAATGCAAATTTTCTAAAACACTAAGAATAACAATACAACTTTTTGGACTTCTGGTATTATAGTTTGTAGTTGACGACCATGTTTGTCAAGGTCAAGAGTTTGAGGTCCATCCATTTAAACAACAATTTGTTATATTTGTATAATTATTAATATATATAATGTAATATATATATATATAAACATTATGTTGCCAAAAAATCTATTAACAAAAATATAAATTTGAAATAGGAATGTATTTAAAAAATATATATATATAGATATAATTTTATATTTTATATTGTATATTTTCTTCGAAGTTTGTTACGTATTTCTCTATATCCCATTAATATCATTATTAAGTCCCAAAAATCTTCATGGAGCATCGTATTTCAGACTTAGTTACTGGAATGATTTTAGTTCAAGGGTTACATTGTCCTTCACCTTTTAGATCACAAGGGTCTCACATTCTAATTTTTCTTTCCTTTGCTAGGTTTTTGTCTCTTATAACTTGTGTAAAATGCATTCAATATCTTGTAACAATGATAATATGCCTGACTCCGACCATAGTTGTTCCTTAATGACCATAGTTGTTCCTTAATGAGGCATGGGTAGAAGATACAAGAGTTATATTTCTTTCTTTCTAGTACGAATTTGTATAATAGGTTTTTATGTTCATCCTCAAGACTATTAGTACCATGGTTTTTATTATGCTACAAAACTTATAATAACCTGAATTTGTATATATTGAGGACGAGGCATGCTGGTCCTAGGGTTTATAAATTTTAATATCCTCATGGGATAATCTAAATGTTAAACACTATTCTTTGTAATGCCCTTCTCATGGATTCTGTGAGGTCACTTAAATTCCTAAATTTTAGGTTGTAACCCTATTTTTTAATTTATATGAACACACTTTATTTATTTTTTCACAATTATCTAAAAGATGGATCTTTATAGTTACTATGAAGGCCTTGCAATAATTTTAATGTTTTCTGTAGAAATGGAAAAATTACTGTGACATGTCTTTCTCTTCTTTTAAGAAAAAGGCCGAGGACTCTAATAGCACAAAATCATTGTTTCATTTCTTTTCTTTTCTAATTTATTAGTCAATATAGTTCTTCTTAACTCTATTAACATTTTTTTATACCATCTTAGTCCCACAACCTGAAATGTAATAATTATTTACTTATCTATAAAAGATGTTATATTTGTGTACCTATATTAACTATATACATGTACATATAACTATATCGATATGTACAACTATACATTAAACATACAATGTTTATTTACCCCAAAGGCTTAGTGGAACCCTGTAATGGGGGCTACTATTAGTTCACTAATTTCTACCCCCGAATGTTTACGACTGAGTCTGTAAGACCTGAAAATATAATATTTTCTCTCAAAACCTACCAGACTAAACATAAAACCTAAATTTCATCCATAATATTATAATAAATCATATATGTTTTAGTTATTCCTTTTTAATCGTTCAAGTATTATTTTCTAAGGACAATGCTATTTCATTTATTAATAATTTTGTGTTAAAAAAGTTTTTTCAACTCTTAAGAGATCCATTTAATATATAAATTCAATATACATTAGTTTCTCGGTTATTCAGGTAACTTTTATCTTTCGCTTGTAACCACAAGTCTCATGTTTAACACTTTGTTCATCTTTTCGTTGCCCGCGACACAGAGTTAGTCCAACACATCATAATTTCTAGCATTCCACATTCAAAATTAGAACAAAACATTTCCTTTCATATATATTTACAATGCACGCCTAATAATCACATATCTTGCATTAAATACTTCATAATTTTATTACTATCTAAATCTTTTCGGAAATAGGTTGAATAATTCCATGACACTCCCAACCTTGAGCTGACATTTTTTTCACCTCCCCAAGAGCTCACCCTTAGCTGTCAAGCAAGAAAAAATTTAAGGATGGAAAATTATCTTGAAGTTTAAAAACATTCACTAATTTCACTAGTCCTTAATATGCAAACTATAAAATGTTTATTGATGTATTTTTAAAATTATTCAAATTTATAATGACTTTATGTATACTCCCTATATAATGTTGGTAATTTTTAAGATAAAATAATTTTATATTGTAAGAATTGGGCGAATCGCTTTTATAAAAAATGGAAATTGACGAATTCTTTTTTGGAAAATCTTGGAAAATTAGGCCACCTGTGAATATTAGCCCCTAAAATTTTCCATGCTATGAAGATTTTTTTTCAATATTCTTTGTCTAGACTCACCTCCTAAACCCTTGGCAGTATCATGCTAAAATTTTTCTGGGTTTTTGTCTTTCTCCCTCACTAATATTTGTTTCAAGGAAATTGTCTTTATCTCAAAGAGTCCATTGTTATAGAATTTGTGATTACATGACATTTATCTTCAACCATCTTCATTAATTAGTGATATGATTTTACTGTCATTGTTATTTTTAAAATTTTTCTCTTGGCTTGCAAGAGTCAACATAATGACAACAGGAGGTTTTTTTTTTTCATTTCCGCCTCTATAGGAATAATTGACTCTAAATGTTTTCTTGACAATTAAGGATTAGTTTCTCATGATAGTCTTTAAAATATTTCTAAGAGTATTAATGAACTAACATAATTTCCCCCGGATGCGGGTGTCATTCAGACATTGAATGTCCCTCATGCAAACTAAAGACCTCACATACCGCCACCTGAAGAGCAGCGTGGCCACCCAGATCTCTATTTCTCACAGAGGGAATGTATTAATGAGGGAAGGACAATGCAGGATGTTTGCATTTAAGACGGACGCGCTCCAATGCAGCCCGGTGATGGTTATAAGCATGACGATCTCCTGTGCACATTTCACCTCCGGCGTTCAGTCCTCTGGCTCCAGGCTCTGGTTTAAGGTGTGTTGTGATGTTAAGCAAAGGCTCATTATCAAAGGCAAGTTCCAGGCTAGCTCTGGTTCTCTTTGGTAGTATTTCGAATGCACCAACACTCTCCACAGAGGGATTAGTTCGGTGATTCGGGGTAAGTTGTCCGAGGCCTTTGTTTTTTGTATTAACTGTGTTTTTTCTCTGTCTCTTGTCCTCTCCATTTGTGTTCCCTAGTCCCTGCTTCAATTTGGCCACTCCCCTGCTTCTAGCCCTAGTCTCTTTGGTTTCTCAGTATCCTCTCCTTTGCTTGTCAAAATGAAATGACAAGGCAAGCGTAACTGCTCTGCGGGACGCCAAGCCAGTGGCAAGAAGCCTTCTGTCAGCCATTCGGCAAACCCAGCTCAATCACCCATTAACCTCACATCCTCTCAAGAGGATTTGCATCCCTCGAGCCGTCGTCGCAAGCTTGTTCCTAATAGTGCTTTCTAAACAACACATTTCAAATTGCAGAGTAACTTGAACAGGCCATGGATTATTGCTCACATTACTATTATTCTTTCGGAAGAAGAAAATCAAATCTCCCCTCTATCTTGCATTGTGCCCAACCCTTCTCACAGTAGTGAGCACTCCATGGATGAGGGAGATCAGGAAATTAGGCAAGTGGGAGAGCTTGGTCAGGAGAATATTCAGCCAATAAGTATCCCTCCTCTGGATGACAGTGGCCCAATTGATGTGGAAAGGGACATAGGCACCACCAGTCTTGACCAGGCGAACCCTTCTAATGTAACGGATGGTAATGAGAATCTTAGAATTGGCAGCGCATGTCGGGATGTTGAGAAGACTCATGGGGAGGACGTGGAAGCCGATTGAGATCTATGACTACACTCCTCCTTTTGGTTCCCGGTTTTTGCTCAGATGGATACCTCCAAGCTTTTTGCTCTCAGTCCGGCTCGGCTTCATCAGTCTCAGGTTTTGGCTTCCCTCTGAGGAAGTGTTCATCCTCTCACTGGATGTCTGCACAGAAACTCTGCTTATCTGTTTCCAATGTATTTCTCTCTTTCTATCAGTCTATGTCTAGGTTTAATGTCAGTTTGTTAGCACTTTGTAACTGTCTTCCCCAGTTTCTTTTTGTAATGGGGCAGTTCTGCAACGTTGATGGTTGTCGGGCTCTGACCCCTGTAGCCTCAACTCCATGTAAAATTATTTTGAATTACAGTTAATAGAATTTAGTTATTTCAAAGAAAAAAAAAACTAACATAATTTCTCATTTCATTCACTTTTTTTTTTAAATAGGAATAATATTTCCCCACTTGTTCTTTAAGTTTCCAAACTAGTAAATAAATAAAAGTCACATAACAAGTTTTTTCTCTAGGGGTATTACATCTTCCCTCCCCTTAAAAGGGGACACCATCCCTGGTTTTCTATTTGACATCTTTCTTCATAGAAAAAGCATAGGAAATGTCTTTTCCATTTCATATTATGTTTCTCAGATGGACTCCATAGGCCCAAAGTGCTTCCATTGCACGTTAACCTAGGTGATGGCTTGATTCCTGAGTATAATCTCCCTGAGGTCCAACGTTTGTAGCGGTTTGACTTGGAATTCTCCTTCTTTGACGTAAACAACATGTCAATCAATTACTTGAGTCAGGCCATGTACATCATTCTTTAAGAGAGACACATGAAATACATTATGAATTTTAATATGAGATGGTAATGCCAGAAGGTAGGCCATTAGCCTGATATGATATTCCTCTGATAGCAAAATTATCCGGCATGTTTTCATTATTTGATGTTAGCAAAATTGCATGAAGGATCATGTAAAAAACATGTGTAAATACTTAATAAAGAAGCAACATAAATGAAACCATTAAGACAATGCACAACAATCTTAGATAATAGAGTTTGTCAAGTGTGGACTATGTCTTCCAACCATGCTTCAATAGTGGGGATACAGCTTCATTCATCTCATAAAAAAAAGAAAAGAAAGTACATGGAAAAATGCAAAATTATACCTCCATTTCTCTGAGTGACTTGAAGTTCCACTGCTCAAATCACAACAATCATAGCACTAGCAGATCTATCTCCTTCTTCTAAGACTTTTGACTGTAAACATGACCCACTTCTAAAATATGCATTGGTGTCTTGAACTTCTTGTTAAGTGATTAATGAAGAATGTGCGTTGCTCAAATGTCGATCCGCAGCTCAAAAGAAAAAATAGACTTCAACATTGAGATCCTTATAGAAATTATAAGTAAAATGAGTGTAAACTCAACTATACTATGACACTATCAATTATGGGCTTCTTAAGAATCTTTAAGATGTCATATGAATCTTTTACGAATATTCTCTTGGAATATTCCTAGAGAATATATAATAGAATATTATTGCCTTGAAATTTGTGCCCAGGTGAGCCTAGAACTCCTTGTGCCTAGTTATGCAATAACCATTTAACCTACACCTACATCTGGATTCCATCTTGTTGGTTCCAATCACTCTCCCCTTCATACGCAATGGCATTGGGTTAAATATATTTTATTGCGCATATAAGCCAAAACTAGTTGTTGGCTCAATGACTCGCATGGTTTAATTTGGAATGTGGTTCATTAGGTGTCCTTAGGTCAAACCCTGCAAGTTTTGTGGTCGTTATTTTAATATCTATATGTTGTAATATGGAATACAACTTTTAGTTATATAAACCATTTATCACGTCATTTTTAACAACCATACCAAATTTTAATATTATGTTTGTTATAAAATTATATTAATCACCATATTTTATTATAATAAAATGATTTTTAAACTATTTTGTTTATATATATATATATATATATATATGATTTTATAGTTATATTATAAAATTATCATCAACCCAATGACACAATGACAAGTGTCCATGGTTCGTTGGGCCTTATTGGCCACTAACTAGCAACCATAGCAGATGTGGGTCCCATCTAGCTTGGTCACAGGGATGCCTCATGGCACTTTGTTTGCCCCATTTTTTGTCTTCTTATCAAATTTCAAACTGAAATAAGTTGTTCATACAGACTCAGATTAAGGCATAGTTTGTGTTGTTGTAAATCTTGCGATGATCTATTTGATATGTTCCTAGTTTTCACTACAGTCCAATGACCCTGATTTTTTAAGCCACTAGGGATTGACGTGGATCGTTCATCCCCTCTAAAGGACTTTTGGTCCTCCAAAATTATAAACAATACTACACTCTTTATTTGCATAAAAAAAATTCTCTTATAGGCCACATAATCTTCTCCTTCACCTTTGTAATTCAAAGACAAAAGTGATGAAACCAACGCCTGTATCCATATGAGAATCTGTAGCTATCAATACATGTCCAACTTGCAAAATTACAGAGAATACCATAATTGCCAAGAGTTTATAACAAGACTCATGATCAATTTTCACAACAAAAACAATATCCCTTGTGTTTACGGTGTTGATACTACCAACATGTAAGGGGATCTACTCAATGTGAAGTCCCAATTAGACCTCACATCATTTGGTGTAGGAGTCCCATATGTCTATATGGTCTGACAACCATTGGAAAGGTTTCAAAGATATTCCTTGATTACAAATGCAGATAAGAGAATGCAACATCTCTTTGGGGTAACAAGTATGTAAGCCTTGTGATACACCCAATGTAAGGTGCATGAGGGACATCCAAAGCTCGTAAAGGAAAATGAGCCTCCTGTTAGAAAAGTAATAGTATTTTCCTAAAAAGGGAACCACGAAGGAAGAGAAAGGCTTGTTGATTACCTACAGATTCATTTAGATAGTACATAATAATCATGAAAGCATCACAACACTTATTCAATAACAACCATACCTAAGAAACGAATTAGCTCATTAAATTAGTATGTAACTAAAGCAACACATATCATAAACATAATAATAATAGTCGTACTACAACTACGATATGTATATGAAGAATTTTCAGCTCATAGAGCTCCTGATTAAAAGTGAAAGATCCCAAGTACATTGTTAAATGAATGAAGCACTTTATCCAGTAGTGGAACATGAAGCCACTACTTGCTTCTCCAAAGAATGATATATCTCCTATGTACTACAAGAGAAGCGAAGGTAAGAATCGAAGAATCCAAGCTATTTTCTTGAGTTATGAGGAGCTATTTATAACAGATAATAATGATCTTTGAGCTTCCTCATGACTCTTCAACTACTATGAATTTTCATATACTATACACGAATTATTACATTCCATATGTGGTTATTTATATTTGACATGTTTCTCTTGGACTTCATTACATATCATTTATTACAAAAGACAAACTACATACGAGACAGTGGCTATATAAGAAAAAATTTCTAATGGAGAAAGTCTCATCAAATTTATATGCCATTTTCTTCCTCATGGATCTCATTTGTAATGTATGTATGCCATTCTTTGAAATTCATTGAGATGGATTTGACTTGAACTGGTAGGTCCCATACATAGCGCATATTCACCTCCAATGCCTCCCTTAATATGGACGTGGATCTTGACAGTACATTATTCCATAGCTGTGAAAGTTTCATATTAGCTTTGACTAGTGAAATGGTGTATTATACAATAATATCTTTGCTGACTTCCAAGACTTCCTATTTATTGCTTGCTTGATCTACACAATGTATTCCTTGATCTCCTAGAAGATGATTGATGTTCCCTTGATTACTTCAAGTGTTCCTATTAAAGACGTACCATGTTTCTATGCTAGATTCTTGAAACCATTTTGGAGACAATTATAAGAAACAATAGTACTAACTGAGTGTTCTTTATGACACATGTATTTCTCATGGTGAAGTTGGAACTAAACTTCGTCTATCTTTGCGGAAATCCATTCTTTATTTCCATATGTTGTAGAGTATCTAGATACCGGTATCCCATTCCTAAAGATGGTCGACCACTCTCTTTGCTACTTTCACGAGTTTTACCACTTCTTCTTATTTCTTATGAATGCCAATGAGAGGAGCTGCCACCTATTGTAAAAGTATGATCTCATCATATAATTGTTCCACGGTGTCCTCCATTGCCCCAAGTTCCTCCTGCATAGCTAACTAGCATTTTTCATTTATTAAACACTATGAAAATAATTGTTGATTCTCCACCACAAGATGTTGTCCTTATTGCTTCACTGCAACAAGTTCTTTCCTCAATATAGCATTATCACTCAATAGATATTCAAATTTTTCCTCCACTATTGTGGAAAATGAAACATTTGTAGCCATGACTTCTTTGGAATTCCTTCTGGTATTGGAATTTATCACCTTTTCCATAGAATCTGACACTAGATTCTGAGTATCCTTAGGGAAATATATATGCCTTTAGTGCACAATCCTCTTATTAAGTTCATTAAACATGATGTTGCATACGTCAATGACTATGTCTTTCAGTGGAGGTTTGATTCCCATTTCTCTGAATGGAAGATAACCAATAGTGAGGGGATGTTCTTCTAGAGATCCTAGTTTGTCATCCATGGGTTGGATAGTATCCTCTTCCTCCAACTCTTCCTCTTTTATCTCTTGATCCAATTTTTCTTCTTCAAGTCTTTATGTTGCTTCTTCCTCCTAGGACTGACTTCATCTTTCCTCTTCTATTTTTCCCCTTTCTTCCACATCTTCTTGTTTCTTCCCAAGCAACTCATATTTCTTCCTCTCCTCCTCTTCTTCTGCTTCTATCCTCATTGTTCTACTTGAATAATGTTGAAATATGTAACTAGGTTTTGTCTTCATAAGGACATATGTAATCATTATTTTAGGTATTTGATGTAATGAGAAAAACAAAATTATTATTTTTATTCTTGAGGCATGGGTTTCATCCTCAACGAAATTTATTTTCTAGGTCAATCTTGCTTTGAGAGCTTTTAGGGCTTGTCATTGAGTCTACAAGTCAAGAGAGTCATTGTCATGTATGGAAGACCCTTCTTGGGCATGTTACATATTGTTAAAGAAATTTATTTGAGTCAAGATAGATTCAAAATACCCTCCAAGAGATCTTCATGTTGCAAAGATCAAGTTGACCTACACAAGTTGAGAAGTTGGATTAAAGGAGCAATTTGACCTAGTGGAAGGCCTACATATGAGGAAGACTTTGACCTCACTTTAATCACTCACTCACTTCTTACAAGTTTGATCAAGAAAGAGAAAGAAGTGTGAATAAAGGAAGGATGAGGAGAAGGAAAATAAAAGTTATATTTATGGATTTATGTTGGGCTATTACTTTCCACACGTGTGAAGGAGTTAGGACACCTATTGCAACAGTAAAGTCCAAGTTGCAGAAGTTGAGCTAGGGCATTAAGAAGTACACCTTGCAAGTTGATTGCTATAAGAGATATAATCAACTCAAGTGAAGAGGAAGGAAGGAAGAAATTATCATAATATCTACATGTCCTATGGATAGGGTTTCTATAGAAGAATCTATTGGAGGCCAAAGTTGTAGAAGATTTTTCTCGGGGTCGAAGTTGCAGAAGATTCTACTCTAGGTCGAAGTTGCAAAAGAATTTACAGCAGGTCAAAATGGTAGAAGATGTTGAGGAGTTGTTGGAGGGAAACATCAACAGGAAAGAAGGATTTTACATGGTATTAGAAGGCCTTGTTCAAGGGTCACAGGTCTTGGAATTAATTAATTTAAGTTCTACAAGAAGAGAATAATTTTGGTGGGGTTTCCTCTCAATTAGAAATGTTTTGGCCATGGATGATGGCCTACATCTTGTGTCCTATTGTCTTATTTATTTTATTGTTTGGGATTTTTTTATGATTGATAACACTAAGAATAATCAACTAAAAGAGGAAGCTAATCGAGTTAAGCAAAAATAAATCACAAACAGTTAACAAAAGAAGAGAAATCACCTAATATAGTTTCCCTTTATTTCTTAACATGGTATCATAGATAAGGTGATGTTACATGGAAAGGAAACTTAAAGGAGGACACCCAATAGCCGAAGAAGCACAAGAATATCATCAAGAGAATAAATCCTCAATAAGGACCATTCATCTCAAGGATCATCACATCTCAAATATAAAAGGTCTTAACACCATATCTTATACAAAGAAGTGTTATACAATACAAGCATTCTTGAGAAGCTCACATCATCATCAAAAAGAAAATATCTACATGACCCTACATCCTCTTAAATAAGGAATAACCATTGAATCATATTCAATTCTCTACTTAAAAGGGAACAAAAAAGAGGTATTGTGATTATCGTCAAGGAATCAAGGGGATCTCCCTCTCTTTGAAGGACCACTTTTGAATCTTCATCAAGATGACATATTATATTATCAACATCATCACCAAAATCAAGAAGACATCAATATGTTATTATCAAGAAGAATATTCACTTGACAAGTAAGTACCTTTATAGTTACCACTAAATATACTATCAAAATGACTTCATTTTTCAAGGAAAACAACAAATTGGTTTGGTCATCAAACTTTCGTTCAAGGAAGAATAGGGAAAACTTGATCCTCATAGAAAATAAAGTCATTAAACATGTTAAGGGATCAATCACTAAACCTACAAAATAATAATCTCAAGCCATAGACAATTATATGAAAGTAGAAATTAGGGCTCAAAGGATTCTTTTAGAATCCATCATGGATCCCCTCATAACATATTTTGTAGAATTGGAGACATCAGAAGAAATATATGAAAAAGTTAGTAGAATTGTTTTCCGTAAGTACTACAGGAGAAGTGATATCTTTGAAAAAAAAGATATACAAAATGAACATCTCAAAGGAATATGGAATCACCTCATACTTTATGAAGGTATCAAAAATAAGAGACCAACTACAAGAGTTTGGAGAAATAATGTCTGATAAAGAAATAACCATCATGGTGCTGAATGCACTTCCAGAGGAATGGGGAAAATTTGTATGAAGAATCTATCGAAAGAAGGAAGCTACCTCATCTAAATAAATCTGGTCATTACGTAATATTAAATAAACCAAGTCAAAGAGAAAAGGTGATGCAGGATCAAATGATAAATTTCAAGAATTTGTTGCCATGGCAAGGAGGAAAGGAAAGTTTGGTAGGTTTGGCCATCAGAAAAAGAACAAGAATGATATGTTGAAGATCCAACTGTGTGGTTGTCATGAATATGGGAAATAAAAGACAAATTGTCTGATAATTAAGAAGGATAATAAAAAAAGAGGAGCGAAAGAAGACCATATGATAGAAGAAGTGGAAGAAGTTGATAAGAAGAAATCAAAGAAGGAGAAAGTGAGAGATCTCTAGTATGACTGAGATAATCTCATTCATTAAGTTTTCTTTTAGTTTTATAAACAATAGTTGTCATGGTAAGTATGATAAGATGCATCATATTAGGGTATGGAATCATATTTGAAGCATACAATTGAAGAAAGAGCCCATGACATCATTATAGAAGCTTGAAAGGAAAATCAAAATAGAAATCTACATGAATGTAGTAGTCATCATAGAAATAAAGTTGTTATTTGCTACCTCATGAAAAGCATAAGTAATACTTATTGGTAGAAGAAGTTAATCTAGCTTGATTGGGGATAAAAAAAGAAGCATCTTACATCATCACCATTTGGAAGGATAATATGCAAGATGAGGATAATAAATATCCTCTGTTGGAATTTTCATTAGAAGGTTCACCTCTACCCGGAAGAAGCAAGTATCTAGCTAATCATTCCACCCTATGTGGGATACATTGTTTAGAAGGATGGTGGTATGGTCACAAAGGAGAGAAGCAGGTCAAGATGATTGAAGTACTCTTGAAGGAAGCTACCAAAGGAAGTCTAGATGATGAGAAGGTGAAAAGAGGTATGTAAATATTTATTAGATTAAGTCATGTCATATAGTTTCAAGCATGATGTGTAAATACTCTATCTCATGAACATGATCAAGGATCAGTTCCTTTTAAAAGATTCATGAAGACATGGTTCACATATTGACAAGATGAAATCGACATAATATTTCCTCATATGCAATATGAAGTAGTTGAAAAAGATGAAGGAACTATGAGTTCCTAGGAAGCAATATGTGGAGAAAGAAAGAAGAGATCATGAAATATGCAACTACGGTCACATAATAAAAATGGAACTAAACATTTTATGACTAGAAGAATTCCTCATGACATATCCATAGAGAAGAAAATAGTGAAAAGGTCTATAAAGGAAGAAGACCCTTGACATATGAAATCTTGGAGATTGTCTTATGAATGTGCATTATGTTGATGTTGCAAGCAAGTAAAATTTCATGATGAAAGGCCATCACAAAAGGTAACTATGATTTGATGTTCATTTTTTTATTTTTGAACAAAATCTGGATGGGTTAATAAAGGGCTATTGAAAGAAGATTTTAGATGTCACATAAAACTAGAACTCATGTGGTTGGATGGAAGATCCTAAAGGAAACAGGACTTGCAAGAAATAGCAGTATGAAGAAAAGCTAGATGTGGACTAGAAGATCACTTTGTGATGAAGAGAAAGATTCCATGATTGATATGGTTCATGAAGGAAAGTGATCGATGGTTGATGCCCTTTGACTAATGAAGGGTCAATAATGAAAAGGACAAAATTCATGACATTGAAATAAGGAGATCGAACAAGCAATTGAGAGTACCATCTTCTCCACCTAGAGCAAAAAGTTGCTTGAACCAAGTCCCTCGTTAAGAGGGAGCTTAGAAAATTCCCTGGATAAGAGGGATATTGGATAAATTCCTTTATAGGAGTGGGTATAACTTCCTTAGTTTAGAGGGAGAGATAAAGACATCATTTTTTTATTGATATTGTTTAGATGGAATGGAGAATTGGGTAAGAATCTAACATATGATACTCTTTTATGATGTGGTAGGGCATCGAACATAAGAGTATTCTAAGAGGATCAATATTATTTTAAGACTAGGAATCCAGGAAAACAACAGGCCTGGAAGGTAATACTCTATGAACACCCATGTGGGGTATGTGCCTTGACATACTATAATGATGGTGTCTGTCAGTTATTGGTCTCCCTAGTATTGTGCTCTAATCCTATGGAGACATAGATCTATTAGTCAAGGCATTTCTATGCGAAAATGCTAGTTGATATAACGCAAATAGATGGCTTGCCAATCCAACACTTCTTATGATAATTGTTGAAATTGGGAATTTCCACGTACCTTGTATGGATTATGAATACCTCCCTAGTTAAGAGGGGGTGTTCAAATATGTAACTAGGTCCAATCTTTATAATTACATATGTAATAATGATTTTATATATTCGATGTAATGAGAAAAATCAATTTATTATTGTTTTCTTGAGTCATTGGTTTCATGCTCAAGGAAAATTATTTTATATGTTAAGCTCCCATTCAGAGCTTCTAGGGCTTATCATTGACTCTACAAGTCAATGGAGTAATTATCATTAGTTGAATTGAGGCTTCTGTGATTCATAATAGTTGAAAGAGTAGCTTCAGGGTAAATCACATGTAGATAGACATTTGTCGACGCGTTTCGAACCAACCAGTGTGGTTCATTGTCAGGACAAGTTGAAGAAATAGATCCAGCTCAACATGTTAAATAGTTAAAGCAGAGATACCAACGACTAATTTAACGGCTAATTTAGACTAAAGGACCCAGGTCAAAATTAATTTAATATTATTAATATTTTAATATTATTATTGTTATTATTATTGTTATTAATATTATTATTATTAATTTATAATTTATTTTATGGAAATAAGTTAAATCAGGTGAAAAATGTAAAAAGTAAATCCATGGTTAGTTTAAAAATTAATTTATAATTTAATTAACATAATAATTCATTACATATAATTCATTTTAATATTATTATTATTATTATTCTTCGGTAAAAACTAAATTCTATTAACGGAAATTCAAAATATTTTTACATGGAAATGAGGCTTCAGGGGCCAGAGCCCGAGAGCCATCAACATTGCAGCACTACCATAACTGTAAGAAACTGTGGAAAACATTAACATAAAGCCACCAAAATGGGTGTTAGAAACAGACATAGGCTAATAGAAAGAGAGAGAAACAGATAAGCAGAGCTGAGAGCAGACATCCTGGAAGAGGTCGGACACTTCCTTAGAGGGAAGCCAAAACCTGAGATTGACATAGCCGAGCCGAACCGAGAGCAAAAATCCTGGAGATAGCCATCTGAGCAAAAACTAAGGAATAAAGGGAGAAATGCCGTCACACATGTCAATCATCTTCCGCGTCCTCCGCATGAGTCTTCTCAACATCCTGACACGCATTTCCCATATTGAGATTCCCCTTGCTATCTCTCGCCTTACCGAGGCTAGTGGTGCCTGTATCCCTTTCTGCCTCAATTGGACCACTATCAACCAGAGGAGGAATACTCAGGGGCTGAATATCCTTCTGACCAGGCTCAACCTCCCGCTTAATTTCCTAAACTCCCTCATCCATGGAGTGCTCACTGCTGTGAGATGGGTTGAGCGCACAATGCAGGACAGAGGGGTGACTTGGTTTTATTCCTCCGACAGAATAATGGTAATGTGAGAAGTAATAAAAGGCCGGTTCAAGTTACACTGAAACTTGAAATGCGTCGTTTGGAAGGCGTTGTTAGGAACAGGCTTGCGAGTAGGACTCGGGGGAGGCAAATCCTCAGGAGAGGAGGAGAGGTTAATGGGTGAGTGAGCTAGGTCTGCCAATTGGCTGACAGAAGGTCACTTGCCACTACCACGACAATCCCCAGAGCAGTTCCTCTTGCCATGGTGCTTCATTTTAACGAGCAAGGGAAAGGACACAGTAAAATCAAAGAAACTAGGGCTAGAAACAGGGGAGTGACCAAATTGAACGAGAGACCAGTGAGCACAGACAATGAAGACTCGAGACGGAGATATGGCACAGTCAATACAAAAATCAAAGGCTTCAGACAGCTTACCCTGAGTCACCAAACTAATCCCCCTGTGGAGAGTGCTGGTGCACTTGATTTGCTGCCAAAACGAACCCGAGAGAGCCTGAAACTTGCCTGTGAAGACAGGCTCTTACTTATCTTGACACCATAACTGAAACCATAACCTGGAACCAGAGAACTGAACGTCGGAGGTGGATTGTGCCCAAGATATTGCCATGCTTATAACCATTAATAGGCTGCGTTGGAGCGTGTCCTTCATTAATGCAACCGGCCTACACTATCCCGCCTTCATTAAAACATTCCTTCTGCGAGAGATAGGGATCTGGGACACCACGCTGCTCTGTAGGTGGAAGTACCTAAGGTCTTTACTCTGCATGGTGGACAATCAATGTCCGAGCGTCACCCGCATCCGGGGATTATTATTATTATTAT
>APFE030644192.1:0-51002 GCA_000404065.3 Pinus taeda | reverse complement strand
ATAATAACAATAATAATATTAAAATATTAATAAAATTAAATTAATTTTGACATGGGTCCTTTAGTCAAAATTAGCCGTTGGAATCTCTGCTCTGACTATTTAACATGTTGATCGGATCTGTTTCTTCAACTTGTCCTGACGATGAACTACACTGGTTGGTTCGAAACACGTCGACAAATGTCTGTCTACATGTGATTTACGCCAAAGCTACTCTTTGAACCAGTAATTATCATGTATGAAAGATACTTCTTAGGCATGTTTCATATAGTAAAAATGGTTTATTTAAGTCAAAATCGATTTAAAAGACCCTACAAAACCTTGTCATGTTGCAAATATTAATTCGGCTTACATAATTGGACAATTCAACATAAAAAGAGTAATTCAACCTAGTGGAATACCTATATATAAGGGAGAATTTGACTTCACTTGAATCAAACATTCACTTCTCACAAGGTTGATAAATAAAGAGAAATAAGTTTGAAGAAAGGAAGGATGAAGAGAAGGAAAAGAAAAGCAATATTTTGGGATTTGTTTTGGGATATTGCTCTCCACTAGTGCAAAGGAATTAGGGCACTGATTGCAGTAGTAAAGGTCGAGTTGTAGAACCTGATTTAGGGCATGAAGAAGTACCCCTTGCAAGCCAAGTTATTTACGAGAGAGAACCAACTCAACAGAAGAGGAAAGGAAGAAAATATCATAATATCCACACGTGCCAAGGCTATGTTTTCTGTAGAAGAATTGACAGGAGGTCGAAGTTCCAGAAGATTGCATTGGGGGTAAAAGTTGTAGAAGATTCTACTAGGGGTCGAAGTTGTAGAAGAATTTGTTGGAGGTCAAAATTGCAAAAGTTGTTAAGAAATTTTTGAAAGGAAATCTTTTCAAGAAGGAAGTATTTGACTAGGTATTAGAGGGCCTTGGTCAAGTGTCATAGGTCTTGGAATTCTTCAATTAAATTTCTATAAGAAGAGAATATTTCTAGTGGTTTTTCCTCTCAAGTGGAGAGGTTTTGGCCCTCGATGATGGCCTACTTCTTGTGTCCTATTGTATCATTGATTTTATTGTTCGGGAGTTTTTTTATGATATAGAATAATAATAATAATCATCTGAAAGAAGAATCTAACCAACTTAAGTAAAAATACATCACAAGAATTTTTCAAAAGAAGAGAAATCACCTGATCTAAGTGCCATAGATTTCTCAACATGGAATTAGAGCTAAGGTGACAAGACAAGGAAAAGAAACTTAAAGAAAGAAACTCAAAGGGTGAAGCATAAGAATATCATTAAGAGAATCAATCATCAAGAAGGAACATTCTTCTGAAGGACAATCACATCTCAAAGAAATAATACCTTAAAACCTTAGCTCATCCAAAGAATGGTTATACACTTCAAGCATTCATGAGAAAATATATATAGGACCCTACCTCACTTAATGAAGGACTAATCATGGAAGCATTTTGAAGTATCTATATTCAAGGGAAGAAAGAAGAGGAATTGTCATCATCATCAAGGAATCAAGGTGATCTCCCTCTCTTTGACAGATCAACATCATCGTCAAAATCAAGAAGGCATCAAGTTGAATATATTTTCATCGAGAAGCATATTCACTTGAAAAGTAAGTTCCTTTATATTTATGGTTGATTATGGTATCAAAATTACTTCATTTTTCGAGAAAAGGAACAAATTGGTTGGGTCAGCAAACTTTATCGCATGGAATAAGTGGACAAACTTGATCCTCAGAGAAAATGAAGTCATTGAACATGTTAAGGGCTCAAACACTAAAACTCCAAAACAAGAAGCTAAAACGATATCCAATTTTATTAAAGGATAAATTAGGGCTCAAAGGATCCTTATAGAGTCCATCAAGGATCCCCTCATACCATATGTTTTAAAATTAGAGACATCAAAAGAAATTAATGAGAAGCTAGTACAATTGTTCTCTGTAAGTACTGCTTAGGAAGTGATATATTTGAGAAATGAGCTCTACAAAACCAATATCTCAAAGAAATATGGAATATCCCTATACTTTATGAGGGTATCAGAAATAAGAGACTATATACAAGGGTTGGGATAAATAATGTCTGATAAAGAAATGACCACTGTGGTGCTCAATGCACTACCAAAGGAATGGGGAAACTTTGTATCAAGTATCTATGGAAAGAAGGAAGTTACCCCATTTCATGACCTTTCGTCATTATGTAATATTGAATAAATGAGGTTGAAGTCAAAAATTGATGTACGATTAAATGAGCAAGTTCAAGAATTTCTTGCCATGGATAGGAGGAAAGGATATTTTGGAAGGTCCGGTACTTAGAAAAAGAACAAGAAATATATGTCGAAGATCCAATGCTATGGTTGTCATGAATATAGGCACTAGAAGAGAAATTTTCCTAAACTCAAGAACGATAGAAACAAAGGAGGAAGGGAAGAATTCCATATTACTGAAGAAGTGGAAGAAATTGAGAAGAATAAACCGAAGAAGGAGGAAGTGAGAGATCTCTACTATGACTGAGATAATCTTCTTCACTAAGTTTTCTTTTAGTTTTGTAAATAATAAATATCATGGTAAGTATAATATATTAGAATAATACTATTTAATGTTTAATGCTCATTCTTATTAGTTGCTGCTATTTTTACTTTTTAAGCAGTTTCTTAGATGAAACTGGCTGTTTCTATTTCCTAATAGAAACTTGATGTTTCTATTACTGTAAATATCCTTGTATTATTATTGAGCTTCAGTTTTCTCATCAATTCAATTCATTCATTGGAAATCCATATGCGTGTTTTGCACTGTTTTATGGTATTGGAGCAAGGTTATTTTCTTTTGAAATAAATTGCGTGGAAAATTTTTGGGCTTCATTTCGAATTTGCTATCTGAAAATTTGGAATTTTTTTTTGGGCATCGTGGTTCCTGCTTGGTTCTCTGTGTAAGGTTTTGTGTATGCGAAATCATCTGGCCAAGGTAAATATCGGGCGTCTTCTATACGATATTGAGCATCTTATGTACAAGTGTGGCCATTTGTTGCTCTAATTTGACGAGCAAGACCGCTGGTGGCAATAATCTTTAGTTTTGATATGGTTCGTAGCTCCTTCATCTCCAAACCCTGGACATAAGTTTTGTCTATAAAAGGCGTCGAGAAAGAGTCATTGAGCACCATCGACCGATATCCGAGCTCCTGCATACCTTCTAACGGAGGGTTATTCTTCATCCGCGTTGTGTCTATCGATATCCGAGCTCCTGCATACCTTCTAACGGAGGGATATTCTTCGTCCGCGTTGGAGCCCCAGAAAGAAAAAAAAGGTGAGGTTTTGACATAGATTTCACCCCCCATTTGTTCTTCTAAGATTTCTATGGTATTAACGAGAATAGATTGACAATAAAAAAATCCAAGAGATCGTTCGAGGGTTTTCTAAGGGCGTATAGTGGAACTATTTAAACGTTTGATGGGTTCTCTATGAAAATTGATAGGTTCTTGAGTTTTGAGGTGTTTGCACATGATTTGTTGGTGGGAGACGGAGAACACTGCTTTGTTAAATTGGTCAGCGGGTTTGCAGTTGAATCCAAGGCTGTTGCGCCCATTCATACGCAACAACACAAATATTTTGTGCATATGCATAAGACAGTATATTCTGTGTATATTCAAAATTTTCAGATTGTGGTAATAAAGTTGACAAGGTGGAATTTTTAATATTAAGAAGATAGTGGAACTGTTGAAACGTTTGATGGGTTCGAGGGTTTTCTAAGGGCGTATAGTGGAACTATTGAAATGTTTGATGGGTTCTCTATGAAAATTGACAGGTTCTTAGGTTTTGAGGCGTCTGCACATGATTTGTTGGTGGGAGACGGAGAACACTGCTTTGTTAAATTGGTCAATGGGTTTGCAGCTGAATCCAAGGCTGTTGCGCCCATTCATATGCAGCAACACAAATATTTTATGCGTATGCATAAGACAGTATATTATGTGTGTATTCAAAATTTCCAGATTGTGGTAATAAAGTGACACAGTGGAAATTTTAATATTAAGCAGATTTGCCTTCTATTTTGCGGAAATCTGGGACATATTGCTGAAGGTGGAATTAATTATTTTTGGTTCTATTTTTTATTACACCAACACCTGTCAGATTTTATCTGGATTTTCCGGTATCTACAGTGAAATCTGTGCCAGACACCTTTATTGTTTTTTCATGTCTTGGGAAATGTGTAGATGGCTTCGCTAACCAATCTGATGCTAGAAGGAAATCAACACTTTACTGGAACCAATTATAACATCTCGAAACAGAGAATGTTGACCATTTTTTAATATAGGCGTCTTAACCATCTCGTTTTGAACAAAGAGCTCCATCCTAGTACAGCTGGGACCGATCAGGATAAGTTTGATGATCGAAATCGAGAGGTTGTTATGCTTCTCAAACTTTCTTTGACTGATGATCAGTTACCACAGATTCCTTCCGGCAAAATAGCTGCTAAAGTTTGGCAACAGCTAAAGGAATTGCACAAGACATCCAACAAGAGCCGAGCTTTCTTTCTCAAGAATCAGTTATTCTCCATCATGATGGACGAAATATGTCTTTACAGGAACATCTTAACAAGATTAAGGACATTTGAGATCAGCTTGAAGACATTGGTCGGACCACGGAGGAAGAAGATATGTTAGTCATCACTCTGAAACGTTTACCAAAATCTTATGAACACTTCATAGAAACACTCAACATTACCTCCACTAATGTTGATCTGAAGTTTCCAAAGCTATGCAACAAACTCATGCAGCAGGATCGTTGGAAACAACAGTTTGGTAGTGGTGCCTCATGAGTCTCCTCATAAAACGCTTTTGCTGCCAAATATCAGTACTCTCAGTCCTCTCAGTAGAAAGGTTCTTCTGAGACTTTTGATCCTGTAAGGAAGAAAAATGTGCAGTGCAATTATTGTCACAAATTCGGTCACATGAACAAATATTGCCGACAGAGGATTGCTTCTGAACAGAAGAAATAGGAAGGGCCCCAGCAGACAACGAATGTTGCAGAACATTCTGAGCAGACAAAATCTGCCTTTTACGCCTTTATGGTTAAAAGGTCTTCAAATCATGGCCCGTCTTCAGCCTTGTACATTGACTCTAGTGCATCACACCATTTCTCTCACAGGCATGACTAGTTTATTGACTTCTCACCTTTCAGTGATTCAGTAGTATTCGGCAGAGGTGAAGAGTACACAGTGGTCGGCAAAGGTACAGTTCGGATCCAATCTGGTGGACGCACACTCATCTTCCTGAATGTGTACTATGTTCCTGGTATGGAAATTAATCTGTTGTCTGTCAGCCAAATTATGAGGAACTATCCTCAGCTTGATGTAGTGTTCAGTGCGCACAAGTGCTCCATTATCGACAGGGACACTAGTCTTATGGTTGCTATTGGCCTAGAGGATCATGGTCTATACAGGCTTCTTGACACTGCGGATTCTTCAGAAGTGGCTCTAGCAGCTCGTATTTCTCCCATCAGCACTTTGTGGCATCAACGATATGGGCATATAAACATGCAGTATCTCTCTCAGCTCTCTCGGGAGGGACTTGTGTCGGGGTTACATGATATTCAGACTCAGCAGCTGGGAGTATGCAGTGCCTGTCAAGCTGGCAAGCAACATCGGTCTAAGGTACTTCAGTTAATTCATGCTGATATTTGTGGTCCTATGAATACATCTTCTATTACTGGTTGCAAATATTTTTTTGCTTATTGTAGATTTCAGTAGAAAGATGTGGGTGTATTTTCTAAAATATAAATCTGATGCATTTAGTACCTTTCAGAAGTTTAAAACCTTAGTTGAAGAAGAGTCTGGCTGTAATATCATGACTCTTAGGACAGATAACGGTGGGGGGGGAATTTTTTTCTTTTGCTTTTTCCAACTTCTGTGATAATCATGGCATCAAACACCAGTTAACTACACCCTACACTCCTCAACAGAACAATGTTTTCAAATGTTGCAACTGCACGGTGGTTGAAATGGCTCATTCCATGTTACAACACAAGAGTGTTCTGAACAAATTCTGGACTGAAGCAGTATATACTAATGTCTAAATTCTTAAAGGATCACCCACTGAAGCTGTTAAAGGGAAGACTCCTAAAGAG
Source organism: Pinus taeda (assembly GCA_000404065.3). NCBI lineage: Eukaryota > Viridiplantae > Streptophyta > Pinopsida > Pinales > Pinaceae > Pinus > Pinus taeda. The sequence continues at coordinate 44,888 of APFE030644192.1, read as the reverse complement.
GTTTGGTCTCACCATAAGCCTAAGATTAGTCACCTCAAAGCTTTTGGCTTAGTTTCATATGTTTGGATTCCAGTTGCTAAGCGCTCTAAGTTAGACTCCAAAAGCTAGAAACTCATGATGACAGAATATAGTGATCATCACAAGGCCTATAGGCAGATAGATATAGCCACTGGTTGTCTTAGCTTCAGTCGGGATGTAGTATTTGATGAAGATAGAGGATTCTTTCAGTCTTCTCCTTCTGAGCAGTGTTCTGAGGATCAGCCTCACAATGCTTTTCTTCCGATAGGTCCACCTAATGGGAGGGATGATGTAGCATCAGTGTTTGATCATAAACTACCTGAGCTTCATCTAGAAAATAACCCGCCTCTTGCTGCCCCTATTGTTCTTGCGCCATGCCCACCTCCTCCTGATATTGGTTCCTCTACTCTTCGGCCAAAATGGTGGGCTAAAACCATTGGTGATCTTCGGGATGATGAGCTTCTTGAAGGTAGAACTTCTAGACATAAGAGCAAACAATAGTCTACAGTAAATTTTGCTCTTATGGCTAACCTACACAATATTTTTGAGCCTCAAACCTATTCAGAGGCTAAGGGTACATCTGAGTGGGAATAGGCTATGGAAGTTGAATTCCAGAGTCTTCAAAAGAATCACACGTGGACCCTTTCTGATCTTCCTGCAAAGAAAAAGCCCATTAGGTGCAAATGGGTGTATAAAGTGAAATACAAAGCTGAAGGAACCTTAGGCAAGCATAAAGCTCGTCTTGTGGCTTGAGGGTTCTCAAAAAAGGAAGGCATCGATTATGAGGAGATTTTTGCTCCTAAAGCCAAGATGAGTGCCATATAGCTTGTCCTTGCCCTAGCAGCTCAGTTCAATTGGAAAGTTCATTAGATGAATGTAAAGAGTGCTTTCCTAAGTGGTGACTTACAGGAAGAAGTCTACATGATGCAACCTCCAGGATTCAAGTTTGTCGGTCAAGAACAGAAAGTGTGTAGATTAGCTAAAGCAATCTATGGATTGAAACAAGCTCCTCAGGCTTGGTACATGAAAATTGATCAGTACCTGATAGATCATGGCTTTCAGCGGAGCCCATCTAATGCAAACCTGTATATCAAGCATACTGGTGATGATAGTTTGTTTGTGGTTGTCTATGTGGATGACCTTATCATTACTGGCAGCTCTACACATTTGATCCATGGGATCAAACAAGACTTATGCAACACCTTTGAAATGACCGACTTGGGACTTCTTCATTACTGTCTGGGGGTTGAAGTCTGGCAAACTAAGAACAACATCTTTCTCTCTCAGTCCAAGTATGCCAAAAATCTTGTGGATAGGTTCAGAATGTAGGATTGCAAACCGACCACGACTCTTATGGAACCAGGGCTCTCACTTTCAGCTCAGTCATCCTCCCCCCTTGTCGATGAAGCTTTATTTAGGCAATTAGTGGGCAGCCTCATCTACCTTACTACTACTAGACTTGACATCAGTTTTGCAGTCAGCTACATTTCCCACTTCATGTCATCTCCTAAGGCTGATCATTGGATAGCCGCAAAGCGTGTGCTATGATATGTACGTGGCACTTCTAATCATGGACTCCTATACACTCAAAGTTCCGATCCTATACTCAGTGGTTACACAAATTTTGACTGGGCCAGTTCGGTTGATGATCGTAAATCTACAACTGGGTATGTGTTTAGTCTAGGATCTGGTGTTGTCATCTAGACTAGTAAGAAGAAACAGGTAGTGGCTCTCTCTTCAATAGAAGTAGAGTATCGGGGAGCAATTAAGGCATCCCGTGAGGCAGTTTGGCTTCGACGTATGCTTGTGGATATGCATGTTTCCCAGAGAGGTCCTACTCCCTTGTTTTGTGATAATCAAGGAGTGCTCAAACTTACCAAGAATCAAGTCTTTCATGAATGAACAAAGCATGTGGGAACCCATTGCCACTACACTCACCAGCTTGTTGAAGACGAATCAATTCAGTTGCGATATGTTCCCACAATAGAGCAGCCCACAGACATCTTCACCAAGCCTCTTGGTCCTGATAAATTTGTAAAATTTAGAGGGTCTATTGGTGTTGTAAATAGATTGAGCATTAAGGGAGGGTATTAGAATAATACTATTTAATGTTTAATGCTCATTCTTATTAGTTGTTGCTATTCCTAAACTCAAGAAGGATAGAAACAAAGGAGGAAGGGAAGAATCCCATATTACCGAAGAAGTGGAAGAAATTGAGAAGAATAAATCGAAGAAGGAGGAAGTGAGAGATCTCTACTATGACTGAGATAATCTTCTTCACTAAGTTTCCTTTTAGTTTTGTAAATAAGAAATATCATGGTAAGTATAATAGGATGCATAATATTAGGTTGTGGCATTATATTAGAAGTATACAACTGGACCAAGAGGTCATGACATCATTATAGATGCTTGAAAGGATAGTTGAAATAGAAGTCTACATGAATTTAGTAGTCATCATAGAAAGAAAGTATATCATAGTTGCCTCATGAAAAGAACAAGTAGTACTTATTTTTAGAGGAAATCCATCTATCTTGATGAGGGACAAAAATATTTCATGATAGATCATCACCGTTTAGAAGGATAATTTGTAGGATGAGGATAATGAGTATACTCTGTTGCAATATTAATTAGAAGGTTCACCTCTACGTGGAAGAAGCAAGTGTCTCGCTCATCATTCCACACTATGGGATAAATTGTTTTGAAGGAATATGGTATGGTGACAAACGAGTGCAGTCGGTCAAGATTATTTATGTACTCTCATAGGAAGCTACCAAATGAATTTTAAGTTATCAAAAGGAGAAAATAAGTATCTATCTATTTGATATATTAAGTCATGCCATATAGTTGCAAACGAAATGGGTAAATACTCTACCTCATTAGAATGATAAAGGATCTCTTCGTTTAAAAAGAACGATGAAGGAATGGTTCACATATTAACAAGATGAAATCAACATAATATGTCCTGATATGGAATACGAGGTAGTTGAAAAATATGAAGGAACTATAAGTTCCTAGGAAGGAATATGTAAAGAAACAAAGAAGAGATCATGAAAGATGCAACTACAGTCACATAGTGAAAAGGAGAGTCAACATCGAATGACTGGAAGAATTGATCATGACATTTTCATAGGGAAGAAAACAATAATAAGGTCTGTAAAGAAATGAGATCGTTGACATATGAAATCTTTGAGATGTTCTTATGAATTTTGAGGATATTGATGTTGCAAGAGATCAAATTTTCATGATGAAAGGCCATCACAATAGGTAACTATGATTTGATGTTCATTTTTCTATTTATGAGAAACATTTTGATGGGTTAATACAAGGATATCGAAAGAGGAAAGTAGATGTCACCTAGAACTAGCACTTATGTGGTTGAATCGAAGATCCTAATAGAAACATGACTTGGAAGAGGTAGAAGTATGAATAAAAGCTAGATGTGGACTAGAAGATCACTTTCCTATGAGGCGAAGGATGACATGATTGATATGGTTCGTGAAGGAAAGTGATCGATGTCTAATGCCCTAAACCTAATGAAAGCTGCATAATAAAAAGGATGAAATCCACGACATCAAAAGAATGAGCCCCAACTAGCAGTTGAGGGTAACATGATCTCCACATAGGGAAGAAAGATGCTAGAAGCCAGACCCTGGTCAAGAGAGAGCTTGTACAAGTCCCTGGATAAGAGGGAGATTAGGATCATTACTTTATAGTAATGGGTATAACTTCCTTAGTTAAGAGGGACATATAGACACATCATTATTGTCTTCATATTGTGAAGGGAGAATAGAGGATTGGTTAAGCATCTAGAATTTGATACTCTTTGAGGATGTGGTAAGTCATCTAAGATAAGAGAAGTCGAAGAGGACCAATATTCTTTAAGGACGGGGAATCCAAGACAAGAATAGTCCTAGAAGGACATACTATGTGGACACTCAGGTGGGGTATGTGCCTTGAGAGACAATGATGATGGTGTTCGCCATTCATTTGTATCTCCATCATTCTGCTCTGATCTTATGGAGAGATATAGCTATTAGTCAATGCCTTGCTATCCAAAAATTCTAGCTGAGATAATCCAAATATATGGCTTACCAATCCAACTCTTCTTATGATAATTATACACATTGAGAATGTACAATTACCTTTTATGGATTATGAATACCTCCCTAGTTAAGAGGAAGTGTTGAAATATGTAACTATGTTTGGTATTTTTAATGACATATGTAATCATGATTTTATGTATTTGATGTAATGAGAAAAATGAGTTTATTATTTTTATTCTTAAGGCATGGGTTTCATGTTCAAGTAAATTTATTTTATAGATCAAACTCCCATTGATATCTTCTAGGGCTTTTCATTGAGTGTACAAGTCAAGGGAGTCATTGCCATGTATGAAAGACCCTTCTTTGGGATGTCAAATGTTGTAAAAGGAATTTGTTTGAGTCAAAATAGAGTCAAAAGACCCTCCAAGACCTTGTAATTTTGCAAAGATCAATTTTACCTACACAAGTTGACAAGTCAGCCTAAAGGGAGAAACTCAACCTAGTGGAAGACCTATATGTAAGAGAGACTTCGACCTGACTTAAATGACTCACGCACTTCTCACAAGTTCGATCAAGAAAGAGAAAGAAGTGCGAAGAAAGGAATGATGAAGAGAAGGAAAAGAAAAGAGATATTTATGGATTTGTTTTGGGCTATTACTCTCCACATGTGTGAAGGAATTAGGGCACCTATTATAGTAAAGGCCAAGTTATAGAAGTCGAGTTAGGGCATCAACAAGGACATCTTACAAGATGAGTCTATGGGACAGAGAATCAACCCAAGAAAAGTGGAAAGACGAAAGAACCTATCACAATCTCTAGATGTGCCATGTCTAGGGTTTCTGTAGAATAATATAATGTAGGTTGAAGTTGCAGAAGATTTTTGTGGGGGGTCAAAGTTGAAGAAGATTTTGTTGGGATTCAAAGTTGCAAAAGAAATTGTTGGAGGTCAAAATTTTAAAAGTTACTAACGAATTTGTAGAAGGAAATATCATCAAGAGGGAAGGATTTTACTTCGTCTTAGATGGCCTTGATAAAGGGTCATCGGTCATTGAATTCATCAATTGAAGTTCTATTGGAAGAGAAGAATTATGGTCGGTTTTCCTCTGAATTGGAGAGTTTTTAGTCTTGGATGATCACCTACATCTTTTGTCCTATTGCATCATTGAATTTATTCTTTGGAAGATGTTTGATTATAGAGTGTTGGGTCTAAAATGTGGATGCAAATTAGAGTTTAATTTAATGTCAACCCGGGAAGGTAAAATTAGAAGTGCCTATCTAGAATATATAGATCTAGAGAGATTCCTAATTTGTCCAAGATCTTAAAGGTTCCCTTACAAGAACACATGAATTTTAATATTTCTTCCAACAATTAGAATATCTAACAAGAACTTAAAAGCTGAAATGAAATAAAAACATAAATTAAATTATACCTAAAATAAGCATGCAAGTGAGGCCATGGGGGCCCTCCATAACTCCACAAGCACACCACCTCAAAGGGAACTTAAATGTAGAAGCAACAAAATCAGAGTATGATTCTTTATTTCAAAATCTCCATCATGATGTACAAACCAATTTTAAGATTACAAATAGAACTCTAAGATTACAAATGAAGGAGATTTTACTCCTATTTATACAATGGAATGGGATAAAAAACTGATAATGATGATCCACTAATCTCTCTTTTAGTTCCATACATCTCTCAACCATCTAGACACATAACCCCCTTTTGTCCTTGATCTTCTCCATGAGATCATCATCTTCTCCATGAGGTTTATCTTCTCAAATTCGAATTTGATCCTTCAAGTCCACATAAAGGTGTCTTGGAAGCTTCCTTCGCACCTACACATGTCTCAAAAACAACCCACTTTCCATATATAAAGTAAAATATATTATTTTATAATATTTGATCAAGAATTTCTCTCAAAAATGCTTAAAAATAAATAATATTTGGAAAATATAAATGAGACCCATTAATAGTGAATAATAGGGAAAATGGAGTGACAAGGTGGTGAATAGTGAGTGATATAATGGAAGCATATGTGAAAAATGGATTGTAATGAGTGATATTTGTATGACATTTTTGGAGCCCAACATACTCCCCAACTGAAGCTCTTGCATGTCCTCATGCAAGCTACTACAATGACTTATTTGATTTGATTTTTAGATGAGCTTCTTTTTACAAGATGTTTGGTTCTTGTGTAACAAACATCTTTCAATCATGGACTTCCTTTTAACATTGCACATCTTTGGATAACTTTTATTTGTTTGCAAAGAATTTAAATATTTTAATGATTGGTTCTTATGTTACAATCATTATTTACTTTGTTGAGATCTCTTTTTAATGATTGGTTCTTGTGTTTACAATCATTATTTACTTTGTTGAGATCTCTTTTGAAGAAGCCATTTAATATGCTCATCATTTTGTAGTAATTTTTATTGTGGGAAGACTATGTGGGTTAATATGTAATATGAATGAGGGTAAAAAAATGAAGTGTGAAATTTCCCCCTCCCCAACTGATGGGTTTTGGCAATTTTTAATGAGAAAGGAAATAGTAAAATAGTGGAATATTTTTCAAATATCATAATTTTAGCATATAAAAATAATTTCAATATTAAAGGTTAGAAAACATCATACCTTACTTACCTATAGAAGTGGATGAATCATGCATGTTCAGTTGCGGCAATTTTGATCTGAGGCAAGTTGTCGATGAAAGATGGATCTATATTGTCGTATCTACTGCTGGATAGTCTGATGAATCTGATGAATCTGCTGAATATGGCTGAAAATGTACAAGGTTTGGAAGGTATACAAAATATAGAAGTTACATTTTCCTCCCCCAAGCCTTATTTATTGACTTGTCCTCAAGTCATGACAAACTGAAAAACAATGAAAGGAAATCTGCTTCATCTGCTACGAAATATGGGTCTTCAAGTCTTCAACGCTCAATGGCACAAATCTTACTATGTGAATAAATGTGTCGGTGTCAAACATAGCAAGAAGTTGTTGACTTAGTGGCCATTAATGAATGCCACTATCCAACATGAGAGCTCCCACCATTGATTCCAATGGGAGCCAAGATGCCTAACACATCTTTGTAGGTACGAATAAGTTTTTTGTAGTCGAGTCACCTACAAGATCCAACAAACAAGGGATATTAATGTACTCCCATTGTTCATTGGCAAGAGTACTTGCCATTAAGGCATGCAAGCCTCTAGGTGTTTTTACAAGGATAATTAGACTCTAGGACTTTGACTCAATGGCATCCATAGAAGCAGGATTTTATTTGCAGAAATGATGGGGAATGATAATGACATGGAAAATGACAATAAGCTTGTAAGGAATGGATGTAAGGAAATACATGGTGTATGAATGTTGGGTCTAAAATGAGGATGCAAATTAGAGTTTAATTTAATGTCAACTCGGGAAGGCAAACTTATAAGTGCCTATCTAAAATATATCGATCTAGAAAGATTCCTAATTTGTCTAAGATCTTAAAGGTTCCCTTACAAGAACACATGAATTTTAAGATTTCTTCCAACAATTAGAATATATAACAAGGACTTAAAAGATGAAATGAAATAAAAACATAAATTAAATTATACCTAAAATAAGCATGCAAGTGAGGCCATGGGGCCCCTCCATAACTCAACAAGCACACCACTTGAAAGGGAACTCAAATGTAGAAGCAACAAAATCAAAGTGTGATTCTTTATTTCAAAATCTCCATCATGACGTACAAACCAATTTTAAGATTACAAATGGAACTCTAAGATCACAAATGAAGATTCTAAGATTACAAATGAAGGAGATTGTACTCTTATTTATGCAATGGAATGGGATAACAAACTCATAATGAGGATCCACTAATCTCTCTTTTATTTCCATACATCTCTCAACCATCTAGACACATAACCCCCTTTTGTCCCTGATCTTCTCCATGAGATCATCATCTTCTCCATGAGGTTTTATCTTCTCAAATTCGAATTTGATCCTTCAAGGTCAGACAAAGGTGTCTTGGAAGCTTCCTTGGCACCTACACATGTCACAAAAGCAACCCGCTTTCCATATATAAAGTAAAATATATTATTTCTGATATTTAATCAAGAATTTCTCTCAAAAATGCTGAAAAATAAATAATATTTGGAAAAAATAAATGAGACCCATTAATGGTGAATAATAGGGAAAATGGAGTGACAAGGTGGTGAATAGTGAGTGATATAATGGAAGCATAGGTGAAAAATGTATGGTAATGAGGGATATTTGTATGACATTTTTGGAGCCCAACATAGGGAACACTAAGAATAATTGTCTGAAAGAAGAATTTAATAAATTTAAGTAAAAATACATCACAAGTGATTATAAAAGTAAGAGAAATCACCTAATCCAGTTTCCCTAGATTTCTCAACATGGTACCAGAGATAAGTTGAAAATAAAAGGAAATGTAACTTAAATAAGGGCACTCTATGGCTGAAGCCCAAAAATATCATCAAAATAATCAATCCTCAGGAACGACCATTCATCTCAAGTATCATCACACCTCAAATAAAGAAGACCTTAAAACTTGAGCTCATTTAAAGAAATATTATACACTTCAAGCTTTCTTGAGAAGCTCACATAATCATCACAAAGAGAAGATCTACTGGACCCTACCTCCACTTAAATAAGGACTAATAATTGAAGCATATTGAAGTCTCTAAATTCAAGGGAAGAAGTAAGAGACGTTGTCACCATCATCAAGGAATCAAGGTAATCTACCTCTCTTTGAAGGATCACTTTGGAAGGAAGACATATTCATAAGGATGACATCTTCTATTATCAACATCATGATCAAAATCAAAAGGGCATAAAGTTGAATATATTCTAATCAAGAAGCATCTTCACTTGAAAAGTAAGTACCTTTGTATTTATGATTGAATATAATATAAAAATGACTTCACTTTGCAAGGAAAGTAAGAAATTGGTTGGGTTATCAAACTTTCTTGCATGGAAGAAGAGGACATACATGATCCTCATACAAAATGAAGTTGTTGATCATGTTAAGAGCTTAATAATTAAACCTCCAAAACAATAAGCTAAATCCGTACACAACTATATGATAGGAGAAATTAGGGCTCAAATGATCCTTATAAAATCCATCAAGTATTCCCTCATACCATATGTTGCAAAATTGGTGACATCAAAAGAAATATATGAGAAGCTAGTACAATAGTTCTCCATAAGTATTTCTGGACAAGTGATATCTTTGAGAAACGAACTATACAAAATGAAGACATCAAAGGAAGATGGAATAGCCTCATACTTTACCATGGTATCAGAAATAAGTGATGAAGTAAAATATTTGGGGGAAATAATTTCTGATAAAGAAATGACCACTGTGTTGATTAATACACTACTAGAAGTAAGCTACCCCATTTAGTGAAATTTGGTCATTGTGTAATATTGAATAAACTAGTTTGAAAGAAAACATTGATGTAGGATAAAATGAGAAAGTTCAAGCATTTTTTCCCATGGCTAGGAGGAAAGGAATGTTTGGAAGGTTTGGTCCTCAAAAAAAGAATAAGAATGATATGTCAAAGATCTAATGATGTGGTTGTCATCAATATCGAGACTACAAGAGAAATTTTCCTAAACTCAAGAAGGAAAAAAATAGAAGAGGAATGGAAGAATCCCATATCACCGAAGAAGTGGAAGAATTTGAGAAGAAGAAATAAAAGGAGGAGGAAGTGAGAGATCTCTACTATGATTGAGATAATCTACTTCACTAAGTTTTCTTTTAGTTTTGTAAATAATAGTTATCATGGTAAGTATGATAGGTTGTATCATATTAGGATATGGAATCATATTCGAAGGATACAATTGAAGCATAAGCTCATGACATCTTTACAGAAGATTGAAAGAATAGCTAAAATAGAAGTCTACATGAATGTAATAGTCATCATAGAAATAAAGTAGCTCTTGGTTACCTTACGAAAAAAATAAGTTGTACTTATTGGTAGGAAAAATTCAACTGACATGATGATGGATAAAAATATTTCATCATAAATCATCACCATTTGGAAGGAGAATTTGTAGGATGAGGATAATCAAGATCCTCCATTGGAAGGTTCACCTCTACCTAGAAGAAGCAAGTGTCTCACTGAGCATTTCAGCCTGTGTGGGATACATTGTTTAGAAGGATGATGGTATGGTGAAAAAGGAGTGTAGTGGGTCAAGATTATTGAATTACTCTCGAAGGAGTCTACCAAAGGAAGTCTAGATGATCGAAAGGAGAAAAGAGGTATGTATATATTTGATATATTAAGTTATGTCATACAGTTGAAAATGACATGGGTAAATAATCTACCTCATGAGCATGATTATCAATCTCTTCCTTTGAAAATATTGAGGAAGGAATGGTTTGAAGATTTACAAGATGAAATAAAAATAATATGCCCTAATATGGAATAAGAGGTAGTTGAGAAAGATAAAGGAACTATGAGTTCATGGGAAGGAACATGTTAAGAAAGAAAGAATGGATCATGAAACATGCAATTACGGAAACATAAGAAAAAGGGAAGTCAACATATGATGACAAGAGGAATTAATCCTAACATCTCCATTAGGAAGAAATCAATGATAATTTTTGTAAAGAAAGGAGAATATTCACATATGAAATCTTGGAAATGTTTTTATGGATGTGCAAGATGTTGATGTTGCAAACAAGAAAAATGTCATGATGAAAGGCCATCACAAAAGGTAATTATGATTTCATCTTCATTTTTTAGTTTTGAACAACATCTAGATGTCTTAATATAGGAATATTGAAATATTATTTCATTTGTTACCAACAATTATCACACATTTTGTTGGATGGAAGATCATAAAGGAAACATGACTTTGAAGAGATAAAAGTATGAAGAAAAAGAAGATGTGGAATAGAAGATTACTTTTTGATGAAGAGATGGATGACATGACTGATATGGTCCATGAAGGAAGTGATGGATGGTTGATTCCCTATGACTAATGAAGGCTCCATAATGAAAATGATTAACTTCAATACATCAAAATAAGGAGCCCCAATAAGTAGCTGAGAGTACCATGGTCTCCACCTAGAGAATAAAGTTGTTGGAAGCAAGTCCCTAGTTAACAGGGAGCTTGGAAAAGTCCCTAGATAAGAGGGATATTTGGTACATTCCTTTATAGGAATGGGTGTATCTTCCTTAGTTGAGAGGAAGATATATACACATCATTTTTGTATTCATATTGTGAAGACAGAATGAAGGATTTGGTAAGAATCTATCATCCGATACTCTTTGAGGATGTGGTAGGGAATCCAAGATAAGAGTTGATCCGGATTTAAACAGGAATTCGGATCAAGAGTAGTCTAGGAGGACTGATATTATTTGAGGACTGGGAATCTAAAATAATAATAGTCCTAGAAGGACATATTCTATGAAAACATGGGTGGGGTATATGCCTTGAGATACAATGATGATGGTGTATGTCAATCATTGGTCTCACCATCAATATGCTATGAGCTTGTGGAGTGATAGAGTTGTTAGTCAAGGCCTTGCTATGCAACAATTCTATTTGATATAATTAAAATATATGGCTTACCAACATGACTCTTCTTAAGTGAGTTATTCACATTGATAATGTCCAAGTACCTTGTAAGGATTATGAATACCTCCCTAGTTAAGAGGGAGTGTTGAAATATGTAACTAGTTTTTTTCTTCATAATGAAATATGTAATCATGATGTTTTGTATTTCATGTAATGGGAAAAAGAAATTTATTATCTTTCTTCTTGAGGCATGGGTTTCATGATCAAGGAAATTTATTCTATACGTCAAGCTAGCATTGAGAGCTTCTAGGGCTTGTCATTAAGTCTACAAGTCAACTGAGTCATTGTCATGTATGAAAGACCCTTCTTCGACATGTTACATATTGTAAAAGGAATTTATTCAAGTCAAAATAGAGTCAAAAGGCCCTCCAATGCCTCATAATGTTGGAAAGATCAAGTTGGTGTACACAAGTGAAAAATTCAAACTAAAAGGAGAAATTCAACCTAGTGGAAGACCTATACTCAATGGATAATTTGACGTCACTTGAATCACTCACTCACTTTTCACGAGTTCAATCAAGAAAGAGAAAGAAGTGCAAAGAAAGGAAGGATAAAGCGAAGGAAAATAAAAGCGATATTTGTGGATTTGTTTGGTTCTATTACTCTCGACACATGAAAATGAATTAGGTGACCTATTGCAACAAAAAAGGATGAGTTGAAGAATTCAAATTAGGGAACCAAGAAGTACACCTTGAAAGTCGTGTTCTCTAGGAGAGAAAATCAACTTAATTGAAGAGGAAGGAAGGAACAAACTATCATAATCTCCAAAAATACAAATGGTAGGGCTTCTTCCGAAAAATATATTGAAGGTAAAAGTTGAAAAATATTTTGTTGGGGGGTCAAAGTTGCAGAAGATTCAGGTAGGGGTCGAAATTGTAGAACAATTTTCTTGAGGCCAAAATTACAAAAGATGATAAGGAATTGTCAGAAGGAAACCTTGTTAAGAAAGAAGGATTTGAATCAATCCTAGAGGGTCTTGGTTAAGGGCCATAGGTCTTGGAATTTTTAAGTTGAAGTTCTATAAGAAGAAAACAATTATCATTGGTTTTCCTCTCAATTGGAGAGATTTTGGCCTTGGATGATCGGCTACATATTGTGTCCTAATGTCTCATTGATTTTATTGGTTGGTATTTCTCTGATGATATAGAAAAACAATAATAATCAACTAAAAGAAGAAGTTAACTAAGTTAAGAAAAAATACATCAAAATCAGTAATCGAAACTAGAGAAATCACCTAATCTAGTTACCCTATATTTCTCAACAAATATATCCTGTGTTTAAAGGATACTCTTTCCATTTCTTTCTTCTCTCGCCTATTGAATCATGATTGATCCTCTTTCTTGGAGATACTTTCCTTACATGATGGGTTATCTATTTTGCCTCCTACACCTGTATGTCTGGAGCTGGTGGATATTGGGGTGAACTGGTAACCATTGGTGGATGTGTCTTTCTGATTGCATTGTACCAGTTGTTCACCTTCTCATATTTTGCTATGGACATTAATGAATACCGAGAATTGAAATTGATCATTTCAAAATGTTACTTTCACACTCTCTTGGGATCATATCCATGAAAGTATTTAGTTACAAAGTGCAAGCGATCTAGATCTTCTATTTTTGTCTTTGTCACCTTATGTCTCTTCAACTTATACAGTATGGTCTTCAAAGGGAAGGTGGGCGAAGGGGATCTCTTCCTCTTGTGAAGAACTCCTCACAATCCCTTTCCCAACTGATTTTCTACTTCTCTCATGACCACCTTATTGGTCACATATTCTGGTATGAGATGAGGATATATATATGAACCAAAACATTTAATCTATGTACCCTCGGGTGCTACAAACTAATCTATGATATCCCATATTTACACCTTCATATGATCAGTCATGCAATGAGAATGGATCTTGAATATTCAAAATAACTAAAAATAATCTCTCAGCCAATCTATCATATGCATCTCCCAATATTCATTCTTACAATAATTTGTAGTGAAAGTAAACTCGGAACTTGTCCCTGTGGGGTCCAGTTCTAGTACATTCTTAGGAATGTATATTTCGTATAGCTCCCATCGAGTAGAAATGAAGACATCTAGAATTTTGGGGCTTGATTCACCATCAAAAATTATTTTCCCTAGCCCACATGAGTCTACAACTCAAATGACAATACATCTGCCCAATTGAAGACTTAAGATTGGGTGATCACCATATTCAACATATACATCCAATTTTCCTCAAACACATCAGCATTCCTCTCCCCATGCAACTAATAGCACATGGCAATCAAATACTGATATACATCTTAGAGAGTATTGGTCAGATAAAATGCAGATGGGCAGTGACGAAACTTAATAGACCCTCGATACCAAGAGTTGATGATGTCACTTGAGTCAAGGTAGACCCATCTAATGTAGAAGTATTCATTTGCATATTTTGTGAGCCTAAGAATCTTGTAGTAAGTATCTTTGTAGCCTCCATAATGGGTGGGGAGATGACTGCCACCCTCACTATGAAGCACAAAATGAGAGTCATCCATATGTGTAATGATCTACTCAATCACTTATGCAAAGTGGATGATCAAGAATCTACATGTGATCCTATGCATCCTAGACCACTTGATATTGATATTTACTTCTAAGTTCTCCAAGTTCTTCTGAAATTTTTTCTACATGAATGTGTATTTTATGTTTCTCCATGTGACCTCAGTAGACTTATTTTTGAAGCATTGTGTGTCTACATATATAGGAATGGTTAGATTTTTTACCTAAATAACTTTGTGATTTATTTCCTCTAAAACTTCTTTGGAGGCCACTTTACAGGGAGGCATGGCTCCAAAATGTGACGAAAAGGTGACAATACTTGTAGCTTGAACACCTGTTTAAGGCAGCATAATCATGATGAAACTATTAGCTTTGTGAAACTTACTAAGTGGTAATAGCTTGAAAAAATCACATTGAAAGAGCCATTAAATGTAACTGAGAATGAAAATTTATGAAAGATAACATATAATCACTTGCATGATGTTGATGGTGTTGGACCCACCAACATGTCATGGGATCTCCCTGGTAAGAAGCCCCAACTAGATCTCAGACCATTTAGTGTAGGAGTACCAGCAATAGGTCGTATAGTATCACCTTGACAATGGTTTTTCATAGAGGCAATTAAGATGTTCCTGTTGGTAGCAAGGGTGTGACATATGCAGTAAGTTAAGGAAGGTGCATGAGCGGTTCTAACACATGGAGGCTGAGGTGAGTGTGCCCCTTGGAAACCTGTAAAAGAATGGAGTTAAGAAGGGAACACATGAGCTAAGATACATCAAAAACCAAGTGAGATAGCAATCCAAAGTGATGGTTAAACCAACAATGCATTTCAGTAATATTCATACATACATATATAGAAAATAGTTACACATGCATGCATAAGAAAATAGATACATATATCATTTAGAGTCAACAAGACAACTGAAATACAATACGACATATGGATGAAACATTCTAGCTCTATTATATTAAGAAGTGTAAGTTCCAGTCATACAATACAACCATGACAAACCACTAGTTTTGACAATGGAACATTACAGTCACTACCACCTACTCCTCCAAAGAGATGTACTAGCTCTTCACATCGGAGAAGCCAAGGCTCATTACAATACTGTCAAATATCTCTCTAAGTTACTCCTATCAGAAGCTTGGCTGACCAGAAGCCTATACAATGAGTTATAAGGGACTATATATAGAAATGGGTGGGGTGGCCCTTGACATTCCCCTTTTTGACTGTTCATATATCCTCATGACACTTCATCTACTCTATGATTGTTAAATCCACCAATTGACACCCAAACTTCCACTTGAAAAGACATTACATAAAATCTACACATGTACCCATGTCAGACAAAATAGGATTGATGAAGCCATGTAATACATCACTATGACTCAAACTATTGTGGGAAGACCAACTCTTCGACATCATCATGATGGTTGATGGTGGAAAACTGATGCCGTGATTACTAGTGTAGGATGGTGTCTATGTACTCTGTGATGACATCTTTCTGGAAATGAACTCTTGCCTCCATCGCATCTGGGTACACTACTCGGGCTCCTCTATCTAACTTGTCTCATAACATGCGCATCATTGTCTTGAGTGTGGTCAGACCGGAAACATACTGATGCATGGTATCTACATCAATCACCAAGTCTGTTTTGGTGGTTATGCACATCAACTCGTCAAAGTATGAGTCAAGCTCCAGATGTAATTGTGCCTTTTTCTTTTCCTCAGTGAGTTTCCCAATAGATGGGATCCTGTGTTTGCACACAACAACATCCATAGTCTTGAATACTCGTGCATGGGAAGCTTGTAGACAAATGATGACCTGCAGGAGGTCTTCATAGTTCCGAATCTGACTCGAGATGTGTGCCTTCATCTCAACCGCTATGGGATTCATCATCTCGTGCAAGTGTAATAGGGTTCCCTTTTATCTCATTGTCCATGTTTTCATGTATTCAACATAAGTATGCAAGTTTGACAAGATATATGCTCTCCTAGCACATCGTTGCTGCTAACCATTGAGATGGACAACTACTTTATGCACGGTACCAAACTTGGAATACAACACCCGCATGACTGTCTCAAGGGACAATAGTTCATCCAGTATTGCCTTGTTCAACTTTGCTCAGGAAAATGTTGCAACTAGTTCTCCTCCCTGCTTGGTCGTCTATAACTACTTAGCCATTCACTCATTCTCAACTATTAAGAAGCAAACATTCAAGCTAGTGGATTCAACATATGCTCTGGTAGCATCGGACAATGTCGTTGGATGCTTGCACATGTCAAAAATGATCACTCGTTCCTCAAACTATGTAAAAGGTGTGTTGTCCTATGGATTAGACACTTTGTGAGATTGCACAACTCTATGTTGCGATTCATCGAATGATATGTTGTGCATCTCTTCTTCCAGATGGTTAGCAAGGATCTGAGTGTCTCCTTGGTCGCTTGCGACTTGATCTGCTTCTGGATCTAGTGAAGTTGGTGGGTCGACCTCTTGATGGTAAGGCATGAGGTCAATGTCTTTCTATAACTCTTGCTACTCCATATTCATATATATCAGCTCAAGTGCTTGTTCAATCTCTTGAGTGAAGTCTTTCTCCTGCAACTGTTCACCCTATCTACTTGGTACCAACTGTTCAAATGAGTCAACTGCTTGTACGGGTATAGTTTCATCCGTTTGTACATGTTGCACCCCTATTGTACTTGTTCTTTATTCACTTCCTTCTCCTGTCTACATAGCTCCTGTTCCTTCCGGAGTTTCTCCTTAAACTCATGCAATTCCTTATTTGTTTCCTCGATTCTCTATTTTTATCTTTGTCTTTACATGTTCCTCTTGTCGTGTTATTGCCTGTTCACATCTATTACCAAAGCGTCCTTCTACACAAGTGGGTTTACTTTGAACTTGTAACTTTTCTCTACCTCCATGCTATCAACAATATTTCTCTTACCCTTTTCGCACGTCGGTATGTTTACCTTTGTTGTTGTTGGTGCTCTTCCAGATGCTGCTTCACGCTGCTTATCTAACCATTCCACAACGATGCCAACCAATTCATTGGGCCTCGAGAAGCTGTAAAAATATCTCCATGGATCCTCCTCCGCCCAATGACACACCCCGTGGATCCACTGAAATTGTACTCTCGTGTAGAGATATTTTACAAAACAATCCAGGTTATACAGATTGAACCTTCGAGAATTGAAAGGATATTTCGTGATGTTCTCTGCTTCGATATCCACATGATTAAAATTATGTATCTCGTATAACCCAAACCACAAAGGAAGAGAAGGCCAAGGTACCTTCTTCTTCCAGTGCACCCTAGCTGACAATCTTGCCGAGATGTGGTATGATACCTCTTGCATGACAAGGTTGTCCATGGAAAACTTCCGAAAAACATGTGGAGGCTTCTCTGCACTATACATTTGTATGAAGGTGTCGGATGTTACATATATTCTATGTCAATCAGTGCCTCCATTGCTGCCTTCAACATGCAAGGCGGATCCTGCTCAAATATCATCTTGTACACTGAGGTGAAAAAATGATATGACAGTTGTGTGATGACTCCTCCGAAGCTCCATTCAGACGACATTTTATAATAAGTATTCACAGAGGTTTTCATTGATGTCCATGCCCACTTCAAGCCTAGGAAGTCATGATGAGCACATATTGTATCTAATATGTAAGTGGGCATGTAGATTTCGGCGTGCAGACCTTTGGGAAGCTATCGAGATCTTGTTGTCTATTCCTTCAGCCTGTGAGCCAACATGTTAGACCAGTTGCATGCTTTACCTTCAATGGCCATTTGGTCCAAGGTGATCACCCAACTCTGTAGGAAGGTCTCCGTGCTCTCTTGGCCATATAGGCAACATGAAAAGATGACCAAGTATTCATACGCCTTCTTCAGTATATTCATCTTGTAAACCTGGTTGGGTGTCATCCTAAATTTGGCTAGCTTCTTCACCCAGTTCTTCAAGATATCCCTAGAGATGGCACTGCTGCTGATTATGTTGAAGGGCAGCTCGATGTTGACCACCAGCTTCAACATATGATACATCTGCTGATAATCCTATTCCATGAAGGTATCAATCTTCATCCCAATAACACTTCTCAATGTCAATGTCTCAGGGTAAGTGTGCGAGATGATCCAATGTATAATGTCCGCACATGGGAATGTGGGATACCTGCATGCAATCTAGTACAAGCTAGACTTGTGAATGTTCACATAGACTTGGCGGTCTTCGAGGTATTCCCCAAAACTTCCTCCAAATGCATCATTGACCTCTTTCATTTTTAGCTTGGTGTCCTTGTATATGATTATATTGGTTTCTTCATAGATCGAAAAACTCGTAGACACTGACTCAACTGCTGCTCTAGTTGCACTTCCATCAATTTCCTTTCATCCTACTCTCTTAGAGGCCATTAATCTTAAACTGCTGAGAGGCAGGTGAACACTTGCTCAATATAGAGACATGGTGACATGCATGGAATGAAATTTGTCAGCTAAAACCAAAGAAAACTTGAGGAACGACATGCAACATACCTAGGGATTGACTAGAATGGATTGGACAATTTTTCTTGGGAGGCCTAGAGGCTGGCTGCTAGAACTGTACAAAAGGTAGTCTAGATTACTGTGAGGCTGGTTGACTACTATAATTGCATAATGTGCAATCTAGACTAGCCTGTTGGGTCTTGGGATTGCGCAATGCATAATTTCAGTTGGAAAGTGATGTAGGCCGAGGGACTGCATTACGCAATTTTCTAGGATGGCAGTCACTTCCCCTCAGAATTGTGCAAGGCAAGCCTGGAGGACAGTTACTAACTAGAAATGCACATTTTCTAGGAGGAAGGTAGAGCCTTCCCTCTCAGGATTCCACAATGTTATCTTTGTGAGGGAGAGTCCAGGCCAAGGTTGCCCAGACCCACCGAAGGGAAACCGAAAGCAAATGTGGAGGTGAATTCATGGCAATACTCAGTGTAAGTAGGAGTGAATGATCATCCATGCAAACAATGAATGAAAGATTCATAAAATAAAACAATATGCATGTGTTTGAAACGAGTTGTTGAATCAATGATCGTTCATGCAAAACAATGTCATCCATGTGATATCAGTGAGATGCTAATGAAAATTGAAATAGTGCTAGTGCAAGATAATATGCATATAAATGACATCAAGCATTCACAGAAATCAAGTAGACATCACTCACAAAACCAAAATGCAAAAAGCGACAAAAATCCTGCAAAAGACAAGTTAATCGAACTTACCCGAAAATGGCTAATCTAGTTGTGTCGAAGACTCCTAAATGTGTTGTGGGATGTTAGAGCTCCAATATCAATGTGAAGAAGTGAGCTCTGAAGTGTCAAATAAATAAGTTTGAAGCTCATGACACGCATGCCACAAGTCTAGGAAAAGGTGACACTTGGAGGAAGGTTTCTAAAATGATCTTTGCATGTAACCTCTAGCTGCTAAAAATAGCTTCCTAAAATCTAGGGATGTTTTTTTGCATGTTGCTTTTTTCTATTTTGGGAAAAAGTAGCCCGTGCATGCACGTCAAATTTTCTCAGTCTTGGGTGGAACTAGTCAATCTTAGGGCACATGCAACAACTTGATTGATTGAGGGTAGCTTTTGCATAGTTTGTTGGAGGAAGATGGGCTAGATGCCTAGAGGGATTGTGCAATTTTTGGGAGGAGCAGCTGACTGCTGCCCAAAATTTTGCAATTTCTAGGCTATGCAATCCTGTTGGGTCAGATTGTGCAGTTTTCTCTACGAAGGTTGACTGACAGGATTTCACAACTTTTGAGCCCAGCAGGCTGCCCATCAAATTTGCACAATTTCTGGAGGGAAGACTAGTTCCCCTTAACAATTACACAATTTCTTGAGGGAGCTGCTGAGTGAGAAGTTGGACGAAGTCCGTGGAAGAAACCTGTGAGGAGAATGCAACAAGTTATCATGCACAGGTTGTCCTGCTATTAGAAAATCAGTGAATCTCATGTACTTGACAGTGCAAGACATGATGTTGAGGATGGTTGGTAGGGAAACTAAAAAAAAAAAGCTAAGGAAAACTTTTGGAGGGTGATTGTAGCCATTACAACACATTCATAAGAAAATAGGCATGAAAACAAGGAGGGTGCATTTTCAAAGCATGAAGGAAGGTCAAGATTCATTTGGGGCTTTGCAGTGCACTCATGCACTCAAGCAAGGGAAGCGAAACCATCAAGGGAACACTAGGGCACACCAAAGGGATGAAGGCTGAGATTTCAGACCTTCAAGACTTCATGGTGCACTCATGCTCTCAAGGAGATAGAGAAGGTGCACTGGAGCACTCTAAAGGGTCAAAGTGATGAAAGGAGGGAACATTGGCACATGTCGAAGGGATGAAATAAACTCACTCAAGCCTTTGAGGTGTGCTCATGTGATCAGGGAGGGTACAATTCTTCGTTGTGAAGGTGTGCGCTCAATAAGGAAAGTAGATGTATCTCAGTGCATATTTCAAAGTTGATCAGGCTTCAGGTTCTAGAAGTGTGCTCTGCCTAAGGATGGCTCAATAACAAGTCTAACAAGAATGTTTTGATGATGGAAATGAGAACAATAAGGACATGAAAGATTTTATGGATGCTTTCACAATCATGGTGAGAATGTGAATAGTTGACGAATGTGTAGAGTTTCAACATGAGACAACAAATTAACACTTTCAAAAGCAAAAGTAAATAGAAACATAAGTAAATAAACTAAAAAATAAGGAAATCCTAGCAAGGAAAGCAAGATCGATAGCGAAATAATTAAAGGAAACTAATAGATTCAACATGAAAAACTTACTTGTAACATAGATCAATGAATATTTTCTTGATCTATAGTTGTGCAACCAACCCAAGTGAGAATGATTATGAAAATGAGTGATTAGTTGGGTTGATTTAAAAGAAAGTCATGTGCAAATCAGTTTCATGCATGATCTCCACTTGTTAACCAGTGAATGGTTAAGTTAAGGAAGTTGGGTGGAGTCCAATTTTCTAGGAGTGCACCCAAATGCAACAAAAAGCCTCATCCATGCATCCAAGAAGGGTGCATTTCTTCAATGCAAAAGAATACACTCAAGGAGGGTGCACTTGCTCACCATGAAGGAGTGCACTCAAGGAGGGCACACTTCTTCAACGCAAAGGTGTGCCCTCAACACAAAAGCGTGTCTTCATCAACTAAAAGTGTGCTTTTTCATTAAAAGATGTTTTTCTTTTTTTTTTTTCTTGTGTGAATTTCTAAGTGATTTTTTGAGTGTGTGCATGGTGAAAAGGCTAGTTTCTAAGTAAAGAAAAGTTGTAGGTATACCTAACCATGTACAAGATAATGCAAGCGCTTATTACGGTTAGGTGATGACACTTAAGAAACAATGACTTAGGAGGATGTGACACTAGAATAAAACACAAGAATACAAAAACAAACAATGTGATGACATTAAGGGGATTGAAATGATGGTTCATGTAGGCTCCAAAATTGACTTAAGAAAAAAAATTTGAGGGTCGTTTCCACAACGAAAAGATTTGGTGACACACTAGGAGAACCCCAATTTCTATGAAATAGTTTCATTAAGAAAAGAAGTCTTAATTCTCAAGGAAGTATTGATTCTATCAGTGGGTTACCTTAGGTCCCCAGTTTTACCCGGTTAAACATATAATCTTCCTAATTCCACTACATGGTGTTAAACAACATAAAGTAAGCCATATCATTCCTGTTGATGTAAGTAAGGGTAATATAGTATGGGGAGTTAAAAAATCCAGAGTATGAGTTTTCAATATTTAGCATTGTTGCATTGGGAGCAGGCCCAAGCAATACCCCGATGGAGTCACTTAAGGAACACATATGCTGCTTCGCTACCAGTGAGCCTGAACTATACCTTGGTGAAGTCACTTTCCTCACCTCTATGTGCAATGATACTTTATCTTCATTCACCCTTTATTTTTGTTTCTTTCCTTTTAAATAGGATTATGCATAGGCACTTTTTATTTTTTCGATAGGTAGATGTGGGATCCCAACTTATTGAAAGAAGAAGAGGTTTCTCCTTCAAAGACAGGTTTAAAATCTTTGATGCTTTTTCCACTAAAATTTTTCCCCTTATATTACTCTACTCAGATAGATAAGTAAGAAAATGCTATTCATAATAGGATCGAGTGCAGGAATGAGAATCATAAGTAGATACGAGCATCATGGTTCCCTTATAGCTTCTTAGCCGAAGGATCGTATTTTCCATTTGAATCTAATTAACATTAAAATATGTAAATAAAGTCAAGGAAGAGGGTAACATATAAGACAAGAGTTGTGTGTTACCACAACTTTCCTTTCACAAAAGGTTAGCCACATCATCTTGAAGCTCAAAACTAGGTTTATTCCAATAAAACCAAAAGAGAAAAAGGGAAGATGAAAGCACAAAATAGAAATGCAATGCATCTAACTAAAAGAAACCTATGCCATCCTAAAATAAGAAATAGATGGTTGGGTCATGTGAAATGGAATTTCCAATGCAACCATAGAAGCTGCTCCCAACCTTTCAGCAGAAGAATGTGAACGTGTGAGACGAGAATAATGTGCAATGTGGTCACAAGGATAAACCATGCCAACATATGCAGTGAATCATAAAAATAGGAAGTGAAATCGCGACAATGTAAGCCACTCGACTGCTATATTAGGTGAAAGACTCTACAATAGCAATAATTACCATATATATAAGCATACAAGATGCGATGAAACACATGCAAGTACAAGCTACGAGACATGGATCTTGACTAATAAGATTCCTCGAGGTAATATGCAATTGAATCATGGGAAAAACCTTTGGGGAAACTTTGATAGGAAAGACTAATGAAAGAAAAATCCACATCATACGCAAAATTAGTAGGATGACCACAATCCATGCTATCGTGCAAGTTTCATTCTTTAATAGATGTTGCAAAAGATAGGTTATATTGAAAAAAATTTACATTCCTTAAGATCATTGTTTGTTTCGACATCGAAGATTAAAGATTCCATTGAGGTGAGATGTAGCGGTGGGAGTTCAACAACCAAATTAAACTTTTATCCCTAAGGGTTAAATAATTTATGTGAGGAAAATGAGAATCCCTCAAGGGAGATTCGACATCCCATGAAATGACATTAACAACATGTTTTTGCCAGATAATCTTCAGATG
This sequence comes from Pinus taeda, assembly GCA_000404065.3. Classification (NCBI taxonomy): domain Eukaryota; kingdom Viridiplantae; phylum Streptophyta; class Pinopsida; order Pinales; family Pinaceae; genus Pinus; species Pinus taeda. The sequence continues at coordinate 21,521 of APFE030644192.1, read as the reverse complement.
ATCAAAATTAGAAATACCATCAAGATGATAGGAAGCTAACATAACCATCAGTGTAGGATAAAGTGTCCTACTCACTTGGCTTAGCTTTAAATTATAAGGAAACATGTTCAACTGCTTATCAAGGCAAGAGTCATCATTCAGATCATGATATTCAAATATATTTTCGATATTACAGCAAAAATCCTCAATGATAAGCATGTCATATTATTGATTGAAAGGAGATATACTAGAAATAAAATCTTTGAAGATCACATTACACTCCATTTGTAATTCCTACAAATCTAATCTTCTTGTAAGAAAAAATATTCATCCATGTTACATGAAAAATCATTACCATATAATTTAAAGAAAAAGGAAATCATTAGGGTTATGGTTGTCCAAGGATTAGATTTGATAAATGGGTATATGATCCACTGGTGAGATATGAAGATTCAAATATGGTTTACTGATAGGATCATATGGATCATCATCATGCGAGACATGTGAAATAAAAATTAATTCTTAATTAGCAAATTGATCTTTCGATTCAGTGATCGGTTGAGGTTGAGGAAACAAAACATAAAAAGGGTGGGGTCATGGAAAAAAAGGCATATATATTTCTTCCTCAAGATGGTGAAATTATTTTTGATTGGAAGGACATTATGTATCTGACTCAAAATACTTTCTTGACATCCAAACTAAGAAACATAACTTTTCATCCAAAAACTTCTAGTCCACATCCTCATCTAGAAATGCATAAAAAAGGTGAAGGAATCTATCAGAAATTTTCAAGAGACACATTGGATTTCATTCTAAGTTGATAAAATATATTAAGAACATCTTGATATTCATATTCATCAAAGCGGCAAGGAAGATTGTTAACAAATTTATTGAAATATGAGAACGAAGGAGTGGGTAAAGAATAGAACCATTGCTTCACATGACCATACAATGTAAAAATAAACAAACATGTGAGAATTTATTCGAAATAAACACCATTTAAGAAATAAAATTGATAAAATTCAACAGAATAATCAAGCATGGTTATTGTACCCTTGCCATCAAATTTCAAAGGTGACAGGTCATGTAAAAATTCCATGTTGATTGAAAGATCTAAAGCTTCAGAAAACATCTCAAGATTATGATTTGGGATGAGGCCATTAAAGGTAGGAGATTAAAACAAAATTCACAAGCTCATATTATCACCTGGCTCTCCTTCTAGTGCCAAAAATATTGATGGTACCAGATACTACCAACATTAAAGGGGATCTCCCTGATGTGAAGTCCCAATTAGACATCACATTGTTTGGTGTTGGATTCCCATCTGATTATACATTCCAACCACCATTGGAAAGGTTTCAAGTATATGCGTTGGTTACAAGAAAAAAGAAGATAATGAAACATCTATTTGGGGCAGCAAGTATGTAATCTTTGTGAGACACCCAATGTAAGGTGCATCAGCAACATCCACAACTAGTAAAGGAAAATGAGCCTCCTTTTAGAAAATTAATAGTACTATCCTAAATGGGGACCCAACAAGGAAGAGAAAGGCTTGTTGATTACCTACAAATTATTCCAAAAAACAAACAACAATCATGAATGTGTAACAACACTTATCCATTAAAAATCATACATAAGAAACAGATTAGTTCATTAACTTAGCATGTAACAAAAGAAACATATATCGTAAAAATAACAATAATACTCCTACTACATATAATATGCATGTATGAAGAAGTGTTGGCTTATAGCACTTCTAATTGAAAGTGAAAGATCAGAAGTACATTGTTATATAAATGAAACACTATATCGAGTAGTGGAACATGAAGCCAAAACTTTATTTTCCAATGAATGATATATCTCCTATGTACTACAAGAGAATCCAAGGCAAGAATCCAAGAATCCAAACCTCGTTCTTGAGTTATGAGGAGTTATTTATAACAAATAAAAATAGATTTTTAGCTTCCTGATCACCCTTCAACTCCTATGACTTTTCATATTCTATAGATGACTTATCACATTCCATATGTGGCTATTTATATTCCACATCTTTCTCTTTGACTTCATTACGTAGAATTTATTACAAAATAAAACTTACATATGATACAGTAGCTATATAAGACAAATTTGATAATGGACAAAGTCTCATCAAATTGATAAGTCATTTCCTTCCTCATGGAGCTCATTTTTAATGTATGTGTGCCATGCTCTGAACTCCATTGAGATGGCTTTGACCTAAATTGGTAAGTCCCCTACATAGTGCATCTTCACCTCTTGTGCCTTAGTCAATATGGACTTGGAGCATGAATGTACATTATTCCATAGCTATGAAAGTTTCATATGAGATTTGACTAGTGCATGACATATTCTAGAATAATGTCTTCGTTGACATCTAAGCCTTCCCATTTTGTTTCTTTCTTGATTTGTTTAATGTATTTCCTTATCTCCTGGAAGATGATTTCTCTGCCTTTGATTGCTTCAAGTGTTCCTATTCAAGGCATCCCATGTTTCTGTGCTCGGGACTTGAAACCATTATGGAGTTTATTATAAGTAGAAATAGTACATGCATGTCATTCTGATAGTGGAATCACAACTAAATTCTATCTATTTCTACAGAAACCATGCCTTTCTTTTCTAAATGTTGCAAAGAATCTGGATACTTGGAAACCCACTCTTGGAGATGAATGACCATGTTGTCTTCTACTTTCAGGAGTTTTAGCACTTCTTATGCTTTCTTCTAAATTATAATGAGAGGAGACATCATCTATTGTAGAAGTATCATATCATCATGTATCCCTACCATGGTATCCTCCATTGGCCCCAGTTCCTCCTACATAGTTGATTACCATTTTTCGTTGTTGAAACTCTATGAAGATAATCGTTGATTCTCCATTGCAAGATGTTTTTCCTCTTTCTTTAATGTAGCAATATATTTCCTTAATCTATCATTATCATTCAATATATATTCATAGTTACGCTAGGTTTTTGTGGAAAAAGTAGCAACTCTCACCATTATTTCCCTGGGATTCCTTTCGGTATTGGAAGTTATCACCTTTTCTGTAGAAACTAAGACTTGATTCTAAGGATCCTGTTAGCCTCTTGTTGCTCTAGGTTACTCATATTTCATGATTGACAATTTTACATGCCAAATATGTCATTCTTTGCATGCTGCAATGTTCCATATTTGCTACAGAAACCAAAGTAGGATGCCAGGAGAATGTGCCAGTTCAAGTACCACTGTTGTGTTCCAATTTTGATGTACTAGTCAATTTTTGAAGAATTTTTGGTTAAAGGGAGGTCCAAACAGTTTAATCTTGGTCTCCCTAGGTTTCAATTTCCTGTTTTAGAATATAGAGAATTAACATCTGTCCAAACAGCTTAATCTTCGCAGATTCCTAGATAGGTAGAGAAGCAAGGGTGCTCAACAGCCTAATCTGAGCCCCTAGATGAAATATGTGTAGATATAGATAGGAGGACAGAAAAAGAAAAAGTTGAAAAGCTGGGTCTGCAAGTCTAAGTGCACCCAAACCAAAAAGAAGAGAAAATGCTAGGTAAGTAGGCTGGGTAGGTAGTTTTGAGGTTGCAGAATGTTGATTTTTGATCAATTTCATGTTTTCAAGTGTCATATCTGTTCAGGTCACAATTATCAGGAAGTGGCCATTTGAAGGACTCAAGTGAGGCATGTCTAACTCCCCATTCTTCCTCCTTCCCCAAATAATTCACTAACTTCCCAAAGAGGTCAATATCTGCTTGATATCTCTCAGTTTCATCATTTTCATATCAATGCCTTCGTAAAGATCTGCTTTGTCCAAGGAATATTCATACTCCCATTATAAATCATTTTTCCCCTTAAATAGTCTAAGATTCACATACTTAGCAGTTTCTTATCACCTGTCATATTAACTATTAACTTTTACTATATAGCTCCCTATCTATTTCCCCCCTTCCCTACTAAAAACTATGTTAATAACTCCCCTATATACTTATCCCCTCCCCTTGGTTGAGAAATAACCATAAGTATCCCTTCGGAATTACTAAGTTTTCCTGAAACTTAATAAGAACCCTCATGTTGTTGATAAAAACCCCTTCCAAATGCATTGAGACACACTCCTATGCATAAAAACCCTCTTTCTGACCTTATCCTAAAGTCATGCATGAAAATATTTTACCCCGCGCACATTCAAACCCAAAATCCCACTTTTCCTAAAGTTTTCTACCTCCCCCGGAATTAAAAATTAAAAATCAATTGGCACGTGGCACCCTTCTTATATGTCCACCACCTCGTCTTATCCACTAGCCGTCCGATCACGAGAGCCCAAGATCTGCGGTGGGCAAGTCTTTTTGTGCCCCGACATGCCGAAGGTTAGCACCCAGGAGATCGGCGGTTTTGTCGTCGTACTCCTGCCACGCGTTGCCCTTCTAGTTGTGGCAGAGCCCCCCCTGCCAATACTGCCCAGGCACAAAAGTGGTGTGCCACAAACCGGAAACCACCCTTCCCTTGCGTGACATAAGCACCACATCACCTGCCAAGTTGCCGCCATCTCAACCCTTCCTGCCTGCGTCGGCCTGCCACCGTACTGCCACATCATCACCCCGCCGTACTACCACATCACCCTGCTGATGTCATCATGCTGACATCATCACCGTACAAGAGCGTCCCACTACTGACGTCATCCGCCGTACCGTTGACATCATGCTGAATCCGAGCTTGCCAAGATTTCTAGAAACCATAACATACATGCCCACAACCTAGCCACTTTTGCTAGTACATGCAAGCTTCCCTTTGAGCCAAATCACGATTTTATTGTTGAGGTAAAACATAGGCCCACTGTTCCTAACAATATTAGAGATTAGCAAGTATTTGAAAATGATGCCCACATTAACAATTTCCTCACACTTGAGGGCGAGTTTTCAAATTTAAACATTGACATGGAGGCCATGAACAATTCCCAACAACAAACAAATGAAAATCAACAGGTTGTAACAGCTGCAACAGCAAAACAAATCCTGAACCCAACTATTTTTGACAATGCAAACATAGAACAACTGAAACAAATGCATTTAGAGGAAATCGCCAAAGCAGAGGCTGAGTTCATTGATCTATAGAATAATTTTTTTCCTACTTGCCTTACTCCATTAGAAGATATATTTGATGACAATGATGTGCTCAAAAAGCCAAAAATGGAGCGTTTAGATGCTGCTATAGAAGGACACAACATAGGGATAGCAGAAAAGCCCAAAATGATTAAATTGTTCAAAAATCTGCCCCCTGATCAAAAGCCAAAGTATGTGGATTTGTTCAAAGAGTTCCAAGATGTATTTTCTTGGAGTTATGAGGACTTGAAGTCCTATGACACCTCAGTGATTCAACATACCATTCCCTTAAAACCAAGTAAAAAACCATTCAAGCAGAAACTTAGAAGAATAAACCCTATGCTTCTTCCCCTCATTGAGAAGGAAGTAAAGAGAATGTTTGAAGCAGGTATTATAGCACCCATCAGATTTTCTGAATGGGTATCCAATCTGGTTCCCACAAGAAAAAAATCAAGTGAGATCAGACTATGTGTAGACCTAAGAAACTTAAACCAGGTCTCTTTAAAAGACCACTACCCTTTGCCTAAAATGGACCACATCCTACAAAGAGTAGTGTGTTCCTCTAGAATTTCTTTACTAGATGGAATCTCAGGTTTCAATCAAATACTTGTTCACCCAGATGACCAAGACAAGACAGCCTTTACCACACCCTGGGGAACATTTAAGTATGTTAAAATGCCTTCTGGGCTAAAGAACGTTGGTGCCGACTTTCAAAGGGAAATGGATATTGCATTTGCCAAGGAAATCCATGAATTCCTTGTTATCTATCTTGATGACTTAACCCCTTTCTCCAAATCTGATCAAGAGCACCTCAAACACCTAAGGCAGATCTTCATGACATGCAGGAAATATGGCATTTCCTTGAACCCCAAGAAGTCCTTGTTTGGCCTTGAGGAAGGTAAGTTGCTAGGCCACATCATCTCAAAAGACGGTATCAGAATTGGTCCATAAAGAATTCAAGTAATCCTTCAAATTCCATACCCAAGAAACATAAAAGAGTTGCAATCATTCCTTGGAAAGATCAATTTCCTAAGGAGATTTATCCCAAACTTAGCAGAAATGATAAGACTGTTGAGTAACATGTTAAAAAAGGATGCCAAGGTAAGATAGTCTCTGGAAACCAAGCAGGCTTTTGAGAGTATCAAAGCCACCTTGACTCAAATGCCCGTACTCACAAGTCCACAATTTGACAAGGATTTTACCATGTTTTCCTTTGCTTCAGAGCACATAATAGTTGTTGTCCTTCTGCAAAAGAATGATCAAGGAAATGAAAAGGCTATTGCATTTTTCAGCTGAGCCTTAAGAGATGCACCTTTGAAATACCAAATCATGGAAAAACAGGCCTATGCGCTTATCAAGTCCATCAAAGACTTTAGAGTTTATATTTTGTATTCACATGTGATTGCCTATGTCCCAAACTCTGTTGTAAAAGATATATTAACTCAAGAGGGACTAGAAGGAAAAAGAGGCAAATGGATTGCCAGTATTCTTGAATATGACATTGAGATAAAACCCACAAAGATGATAAAGGGACAAGTTTTAGCCAAGCTAATGTCTGAAAAAAATCTTCAAGCCTTAGACATCAACCAGCTGGACAATGAACAGGAGCTGGCGACTCCACAGATCAGTGAAACCTTTTTACAATCCCCATGGTATGTCGATATTTGCTATGTATTGTTAAACCTGTGTGCTCCCCCAGGATTGTCCAGAACCAAGAAAATATTTTTGAATATGAAAGCTCTAAAGTTTTGTGTCTTAGATGGTGCCCTGTTTTGGAAAAATCGTGAAGGAATACTACTAAATTGTTTAACCATAAATGAAACCAACAACATCATGAAAGAGTTCCATGGAGGGGACTGTGGAGGGCATCTATATTGGAAGTCCATTGCTGACAATATTTTAAGGGCAAGTTATTATTGGCCCTCTCTATTTGCAGATGTCAGAAAATTTGTTGTTTCATGTCACAAATGCCAAATCTTTGAAGGAAAAAGAAAACTGCTCCCTTTGCCCCTTAAGCGCATCTCAACCGAACAACCTTTTCAACAATGGGGTCTTGACTTCATAGGTGAAATCCATCCCTCTTCTTCAGGCCAGCACAAGTGGATTTTAACAGCCACTGACTATTTCACCAAGTGGATTGAGGCCATCCCATGTAGGCAAGCCAATGAATCCACTATTATACGATTCCTTGAAGACAATACCCTTTCTAGATTTGGCTGCCCTGAGAAAATCATCACTGACAATGTTGCTGCCTTCAAATCCAGAAAGATGATCAACTTCTGCCATAAATTTCACATTAACTTGGGCCACTCTTCAGCTCATTATCCTCAAGGTAATGGCTTGGCTGAATCATCCAACAAAAGTTTCATCAACATCATAAAGATAGTGCTGGAAGAGAACAAAAAAGGTTGGCATAGGAAGCTGACAAATGCCCTGTGGGCAGACAGACTTTAAACTAAGAAATCCATTGGGATGAGCCCTTATGAGCTAGTATATGGCATGGAAGCCAAATTTCCTTCATCTTTGGGCATTCCTACTATCAAACTGTTACAGGAGATTCAGGCTGAACCAAATGGCATTCAAAGAAGAATTAATTAGACCATTCACCTTCAGCAAACAAGAGAGCAAGTGTATGACAGAGCTCAGATTTTGCAGGAAAAGCTCAAAAATATGTTCGATGAGGGAGCCAAGGCTAAGGATTTCTGTGTTGGCAGTAAAGTTCTAAGGTGGGATTCACAAAGAGAAGACAAAGGCAAACAAGCTAAGTTTGATTTTCTTTGGAAAGGTCCATAAATTATCAGTGCAGTGCAAGGCAACAACACATATTTCATCAAATTTGAAGATGGCAGCATAGTTGAAGAGGGCCCTGTGAATGGCCGAATGCTAAAACATTATCATGATCCCTTTTGTTGAAGATCTCCCAGCAAGATCATGTTTGTACATAAATGTTTGTATATATCAGCATTTTATTTTATTTTGCATATAAAAGTCTAGGCAATAGAGCACGCAGAAGAAAGCAAGCGGTGCTACACAGATCACAGACATTTCAGTTGAGGGAAAGTGCTGTTCTCATTTCCACAGTTTCAATTATCCGACAGTTAGCACTAAAAAATTTCAATTTACAGGAAGAATAGAAGATCCAAGCAGTCTGACCTGCTGTTCTTGACTTTTCACAGGGAAAAGCCATCCCCAAGTTGAGCCACTGTTAGCCTCCTGCTGCAGCAGGTTACTCATCCTTCATGATTGACATTTTTACATGCCAAATATGTCATTCTTTGCATGCTGCAATGTTCCATATTTGCTACAGAAGCCAAAGAAGGATGCCAGGAGAATGTGCCAGTTCAAGTACAACTGTTGTGTTCCAATTTTGATGTACTAGTCCATTTTTTAAGAATTTTTAGTTAAAGGGAGGTCCAAACAGTTTAATCTTGGTCTCCCTAGGTTTCAATTTCTTGTTTTAGAATATAGAGATTTAACATATGTCCAAACAGCTTAATCTTTGTAGATTCCTAGATAGGTAGAGAAGCAAGGGTGCTCAACAGCTTAATCTGAGCCCCTGGATGAAGTAAGTGTAGATATATATATGAGGACAGAAAAAGAAAAAGTTGAAAAGCTGGGTCTACAAGTCTAAGTGTACCCAAACCAAAAAGAAGAGAAAATGCTAGGTAAGTAGGCTGGGTAGGTAGTTTTGAGGTTGCAGAATGTTGACTTCTGATCAATTTCATGTTTTCAAGTGTCATATCTATTCAGGTCACAATTATCAGGAAGTGGCCATTTGAAGGACTCAAGCGAGTCATGTCTAACTCCCCCTTCTTTCTCCTTCCCCAAATCATTCACTAACTTCCCAAAGAGGTCAAGATCTGCTTGATATCTCTCAGTTTCATCATTTTCATATCAATTGCCTTGGTAAAGATCTACTTTGCCCAAGGAATATTCATACTCCTGTTATAAATCATTTTCCCCCTTAAATAGCCTAATATTCACATACTTAGCGCTTTCTTATCATCTGTGATATTAACTATTAACATTTACTATATAGCTCCCTATCTATTTCCCCCCTCCCTTACTAAAAACTATGTTAATAACTCCCCTATATACTTATCCCCTCCCCTTGGTTGAAAAATAACCATAAGTATCCCTTGGGAATTACTAAGTTTGCCTGAAACTTAGTAAGAACCCCCATTTTGTTGAAAAAAACGCCTTCAAAATGCATTGAGACTCACTCCTATGCATAAAAATCCTCTTTCTGACCTTATCCTAAGGTCTTGCATGAAAATATTTTACCCCGCGCACATTCAAACCCAAAAAACCCACTTTTCCTAAAGTTTTCTACCCCTGCCAAATTAAAAATTAAAAATCAATTGCCAGGCGGCCCCCTTCTTATCCATCCGCCACCTCATCTTATCCACCAGCCATCCGATCGCCAGAGCCCGAGATATGTGGTGGGCGGGTCTTTTTGTGCCCCGACATGCCGAAGGTTAGCTCCCTGGAGATCGACGGTTTTGCCATCGTACTCCCGCCATGCGTCACCCTCCCAGCTGTGGCGGAGGCCCCCTGCCAATACCACCCAGGTGGAAAAGCAGTGCGCCACAAACCGGAAACTGCCCTCCCCTTGCGTGACATAAGCACCACGTCACCTGCCAAGTTGCCGTCATCTCACCCCTTCCTACCTGCGTCGGCCTGCCACTGTACTGCCACATCATCACCCCACCGTATTGCCACATCACCCTACTGATGTCATCATGCTAACATCATCACCATACAAGAGGGTCCCACTGCTGACGTCATCCATTGTATTGCTAACGTCATGTTGACGTCAGCAGCTGAAAAAAACGCGCAAGTGAAAAATTGAGGCTTCGGAGGTTTTCGATGTGCGATTAGCGCTTAGCGCTAATCACGCATCGCTACGGGAAATGGGCCAAATTTGGGAATCTTTGGGAAATCTTTTGATTCCTCAACCATTTTTGCGTTGAAAAGAGCAGAAATTGCCTGATTTTGTAGTTTTAAGTGTATCAAAAGAAAGAGAGAGGCTCTGTTCAAGTATCAAAGTGTATCAGAGCAAAAGTGAAGCCAAAATTAATGTCAAAGAGTATTAGGATGCGACAAAGTGTATCAGTAAAGATCTGTCAGTGGCCCAAAGCAGGAAAACATTAAAGAACCCTCCAACAAAGTCAACAAAACAGTAAAGGCCATCAAAGAACTCTCAAATCACACTTACTGCACATCAAAGTCACATAAGATCAGTGGACCAAAACTCAAAGCACAGTTGTTGCAGAACCACTGCACCAGGTCACCAAGGACACCATATTAACTCATTTTGATCTAGCTGCCTCTGGCGCAATCCAAAGGATATTTACTTGCATTTAATTTCAGCACAAGTTTAGGTTTAAAGGCTTTTCCCGCAGACCTGTTTAGGTCAAAAGTAGTAAATACTTTTGGATATTTTACCTATAAAGATGGCCCTAAACAATGTAACGAGGGTTGGTTTTTGTTGGTTGGATGTTTTACTCAAACAGAGACTCACACTGTATATCTGATAATTTATATATCAAAGACTGCTTACGAGCTTGGAGAATGAATTGTGTACTGTGTTTAATGGTTGAAGAGTGACTGTGGAATTCTTGTGCTGGTACATGACCCAATAAGTGTTTCTTACCTCTGTTTTTCCATTCATACATCATTATCTAAATAGAAAAAAGAAATATTAGTTTAGAACTTGTTTAATTACACTCAATGCTCAATTTCTGTTGTTTCTTTATGTTTTTCATCTGTTTTAGGCATAAATATGAATTCCACCTGGCTCATATTTTCCCTAATTCACCATGTATGACAGTTATCTAGGGATTCTTAACTGCCCCTAGATAGAGCTCATTCTCCTTCCCTCTGATAAGTTGATTGAGAGATTCTTAATTGCCTCTCATTCCTTACATTTCACTCCATATCTTTAGCTTGAAGGTTGTTTCATGTGCAGCTACCTTGCTCCATATTCCTCTTATGATCAAGAAAGCCTACCTGCGGTCCTACTCCTTGACTCCATGCCCAATGGTTTGAAACTTATCACTCTATGCATGCCTCTCTTCTTGAAAGCATCTTCCTTCCATTCAAACACCATCCAAACATAAACAAAACCCATTGAACCCAATAGCTAGCCTAAAATCATCATCAACAAAGCTAAATCATCAGGAGATAGCCCTCTCTGATTGTAGGTGGCCTAGAACCTACAATCCAAAGATTGGTTTGTGGTTACCTCGGCCGTATCCCTTCAGGAGCTTAGGGACAACCTGAGTGATAACAGATCCTTTATGTAGTACCTATGCCTCTGCTACATGATCCTCTTCTTAAGTTGATCAAACATGAATCTTCATTCATCCATGACTCTATCTGCCAGTGGAGGTCTAACTCCCATTTCTCTGAATGGAATATGACCACCCATGAGAGGAGGTTCTTTTGGAAAACCTAGTTTTTTATCCATGGGTTGAATGGTATCATCTTCCTCTAACTCTTCCTCTTCTATCTCCTTTATCAACTATTCTTATTCTAGTCTTTGTGTTCCTTCTTCCTCCTAGGACTACCTTTGTTGTTCCTCTTATATTCTTCTCCTTTGCTTCCTCTTCTCCTCTTTTTCTTCTTCTATCCTCTCTTTTTCTTCTTGAATAGCTCTGGTGTGTAAAGGATCAACTTTCCATTTCCTGTTACTCTTTCCTATCGAATCATGTCTGATCCTCTTTCTTGGAGCTACTTTCCTTACATTAGGGGTTATATGTTCTCTCTCCTACACCTACATAACTTGAGCTAGTGGCTCTTGGGGTGAACTAGTCTCCATTGCTGGATGTTTCTTTCTAATTTCCTTGTATCGTTTCTTCACCTTCTCATATTTTGTTGTGAACATTGATGAATTCCCTAAAATGTAACCGATCATTTCACAATGTTTCCTATGCACTCACTTGAGATCATATCCATGAAAGTATTTAGTTTCTAAGTGCAATAAATCCAACTCTTGTACTTATGTCATTGCCACCTTGTGGCCCTTCAAATCATACATTCTAACTCTCAAAGGTGAGGTGGGACAAGTGACTTTCTTACTCCTAAAAATCACTTGTCCAACTGATTTGCTACTTCGTACATGGCCACCTTATTGGTCACATATTGCTACATGATATGAGGGAATATATAACAACCAAAACATCTGATGTATGCACCCTCAGGAACTACAAACCAATCTGTGATATCCCGTAGTTACTCCTTCACCAGATTGATCATGAATATCATATTGAAAATAATTACAAAGAGGTTCTCATCCAGTATATCATATATGCCCCTAAATCTTGATTCTTACAACACTTCATAGTGAAAGTAAACTGGGAACTTGTCCTATGGGGTCTAGTTCTAGATCATATCAAGTAGAAATGTATAAATATAGAATTTTGGTCCCTGATTTTCCCTGAAATATGATTTTGTTTGACCCACATGACGTGGCAACTCAAGTGACAAGATATCTTTCCAATTAAAATCTATACCCCAAGCAACCGCCATATTGAGCATATATATCCAATTTTCCTCAAACATCTAAGTGCTCTTTTGCCCATGTAATCAACAACACATGGCAATTAGATACTGATATACATATATGAGAATATTGGTTGCATAAAATGTGGAAGGATGGTGATGAAACTTAGGAGGCTCTTGACTCCAAGATTTGATGATTTTATTTGTGTCAAGCTCCACCCATATAGTGTAGAAGTCATCATTTGCATATTATGTGGGCCTAAGCATATTCGTAAGTTAGCATGTCTTCTCCATAATTGGTGCCAAGATAACTACGACTCTTGCTAAGAAGCACAAGATGAGATTCATCCATATGTGTAATGATTTACTCAATCACTTCAACGCATGGGATGATTGGGAATATACATGTGATCCTATGCATCCTGGAAAACTTGGTATTGATATATACTTCTAATTCGTCCAAGTTCTTGATAAAAAGTGTATGCATGAAAGTGTCTTTTATGTCGCTCCATGTGACCTCAATAGACTTATCAATGAAGCACTATGTGTTTGCATATATAGGAATGGTTGGATTTGTTACTCCAATAAATTCCTCATTGCTTGCCTCTAAAACTTCTTTGGAGGAAGCCTTACGAGGAGCAATGGCTCCAATGGATGATGAAAGGGTGACAATACTTGTAGCTCAAACACATGTTTGTGCAAACATAGTCATGTTGACAAGATTAGATTTATAAAACTAACTATGTAATAATATGCTCAAAAAATCATATTTAAAGAGCTATTAAATGTAACCGAGAATGTATGTTTATGAATGAAAATATATAATAACTTGCATGCATTAGAAACTATGCATGCAAACTAGGAGGGCACACTTTAAAAGCACAAACAAAGGTCAAGGGTCATTTGGGGCTTTGGAGTATGCTCATGCGCTCAACCAAGTGAAGGGAAGCCATCAAGGGTGCACTCACGCACTCTAAACGAACAAAGGGTGTGTCTTAGAGCCTTTAAGGCTTCATGGTGTGCTCATGTGCTCAAGAAGACAGAGAAGGTGCACTAGTGAACTCCGGAGGGATGAGGGGATATGTGTTAGGGTCTTCAAGCCTTTAGGGGGCACTCATGTGCTCAATGGAAAGGAGTGTGCATTGGCACATGCCAAAAGGATGAAGAAAAATCACTCAATCCTTCAGGATGCACTAATGCACTCAGAGAGGGAACAATTCTTTGTGGTGAAGTTGTGTGCTCAAGAGGGAAACTAGAATACTTTGGGCACAATGTTTAGGGCTTATCAGGATTTGGGTTCCAGAAGTGCACTCTACCTAAAATTGGCTCAAGAACAAGACTATAGTTGTGTGTCTAACCCAGATGAGAATCATTATGAAAATGAGTGACTAGCAACATTGATTTAGAAGAAAATCACTTGCAAATTTGGTGCATGCATGATCACCACTTTTCGACCAATGAATGAGTTAGTTAAGGATGTTAAGTGGGGTCCTATTTTCTAGGAGTGCACCCACATTCAGCAAGAATTCTCATGCATGCATCCATGGGCACATGTCTTCAACATGAGGCAATGTGCCCAAGGAGGGTGCACTTGCTCAACATGAAGGAGTGCACTCAAGGAGGGTGCCCTTCTTCAAGCCAAAGGAGTGTGCTAAACACAAGAGCATGTCTTCGTTAACTAAAAGTGCACTTTTTATTTAAAATGTTATTTTCTTTCTTTTCTGCATTTTTTAGTTCTTTTTCAAGTGTTTTAATGGTGAAAAGGCTAGTTTCTAAGTCAAAAAAAGTCGTATGTATACCTAACCATGGAAACTATTACACAAGTGATTCTTAGGGTTAGGTGGAAAAAGTTAGGAAAATTGAATGTAGGAAGACGTGCCACTAGGAGAAAAATAGGAATAACAAAAATAACAATGTGAAGACACTAAGGGGATTGAAATGATGATTCATGTAGGATCCAAAATTGACTTAGGGAAAAAAATTGTAGGGTCCTTCTTAGAGCAACAACACCTTGCTATCCAACTAAAGAACAAAGTATCACTATGTTAGATACTTTTCCCATATGTAGTGTGTTTTAAAAAGAAACATGTGATTTACAATGGTGGTCATACTCAACTGCTTTAAAATGTTACGCATCTCTTACCTAACCATCCTAATGGATTTCTCATTGTAGTTGGCTTCCTTGTTGAACTGCTTCATTGGTTGGTTCCTTCACTGGGGCTTTCACATGTTCAATCTCTTTATTTGGGTGAAGCTCTAGATAGAGCTTCCAACACAAGGATATCTAATGTCCACCCTTGTTGCAATGGCTACAATGGTTGTCCTTCCTCTAGACTTTCTTGACCTTCTTTCTTGAATGGTTGTCTTTGGTGGGAATTTGGCCGGGTAAACTTGATAAATTTCTTCCATTGGAATGTGCATTATCACTAAAAGGTGCTAATGCATTCTCAAAATGTTTCACTAACTCAAACTTGTCACTTGAAGACTCTCCTATCTCTTCCTTTTGGACTTATTATATTCCTTCATATAAAGATATTTCCATGACTTATATGGGATTCACAATTTCTTTTCCATGCACTTCTTTTCCCTAGCCTTCACACCCAATCTTCTTCATTAGTTTTGAACCAATGCTTGTGGTATGTCTTTCAAAAGCACCAAAATCATCATGATATTGAGAACATCAAACTGAAGAATCATTAACATTGTGTGTCTCAGTTTCGGATTATGATGTGGGTGATGATGTCTTTGTTAATCCTTCATCTCACTTCAACTTTTCCAGGGCCTCTTCTATGGCTTGTAACTAAACCTTCAATCCTTGCTTCTCCTCTTCTACTTCTTGTACTAATATTCTCAATTCAACATTCTCTACTTGAATGTTTTAGTTTATCTCCTTGATATCTTGAATCCATGAATTCTTTGGTGCTTTTCTCATTTTTGGTGCAACACCTACCACAATATTCGTCTAATTGTTTGAATCAAAACCTAGGTCAATTGGTACAACACCTCCAATCCCAATAGATAATATATTCACCTCATCACTTGAATTAGAACCTAGGTCATGTTACACTGTAGCAATAATTTTTTTCTTCCATTTTCCACCATAGTTCTTTGCTTAAATGATGGATGCAGTTTCTAGCAATGCTCCTCAACATGCCCTTCTTTCTTATAATGAGTGTATGAGGGATTTGCTTCCTTTTTCCTTGTTGTCACTACCTTCATTTCATGGTTGCCTTGTTTATAATTTCCACTACTTTCAAGGTGAATGCCTTTCACAATTGATGCATCAAGGGTAGAGGGTTGAGAAAATAACAATGAATTTTGGAGATAATTATGTAAAGAGCCAATTTATTTAATCAAAGTATCAAGTGAATATAAAGGAATTCCCAACGCTAAAGCTTTCTTTTCTAAATTCCTCTATAAAACTTTGAACAATTTGACCTTTTCCCTGTCTCAAATGTTTCCATTCTATCACGGATTTCTGCTGATATCCCAAAGCATAAAATTGTCATTTTAATGTAGAAACAAATTTAGTCAAACAAGAAAGGATTTTATCCACATGTTTACTACCTTTCTGAAGTTTTCTCTCCCACCATACAAGAGTGGTGCCTCCCAGTTCAAGAAATGATAACCAGATCTTTGTGGCATCCTCCTTTATCTATTGTATTCTATAATATAGTTTAATCTATTTGATCTAGTTGTTTATCTTTTATGCATTAGGTTCTCCATTAAATATGGGAAAATCGAATTTTATATTCAACTAAAAAAATGAATTTTAGAAGCATCTCTATGTTGTTGATTAGAATGATGATAATTAGATGCCGATGAAGAAGAGAATTCAATTGAAGATGGAGATGGAGGTTCACGAGGTTCTAATCCATTTCCCTGATTTATTGAAGCATTTTCCTCTACTTTCTTTTCCTTCTTTTCCACTCTCTTCTCATAAACTAAAAATAATTTATCTAAATTATTTGCAATATTGTACAAATCTTTTTCTAGAGCTTTTCCATTCTCGGTACAAACACTATCATCTCTCATTTTCTTTCTTTGTGTTGCATGTCCAACCTCTCGGTCAAAAGGCTTAAGTTTTCCTTCAACCTTTTTGAGTTTGTTCCTAGTTGGCATTCACGCTCACAATTCACATCATCAAGAACACCTCTTTGATACTAAAATTTATTTGGTATTACTTTGATACCAACATTATCCAAGATATTTTTTTTGATAGATGTTAGAAAAATTGTGTGAATGAGCATGTAAAAACCATATGAGCTAATACTTAAATAAGAAGCAACATAAAATATACCATAACTGTAATGCACACAAAAGTTTGATAATGAATTTCATCGAGTGTGGACTATGTCACTGGGCCCTGATTCAATTGTGGGGAGGTGGATTCACTCATATCCTCAAAAAAAAAGGAAAGTTGATGGGAAACAACATAATTATACCTCCATTTATGGAAGTTACTAGAAGTTTCACTATTGAAATCATAACAATCACAACACCAATAGATCTATCTCCTCCTTCTAATACTTTTGACTGTAAACTTGTCCCACTTCTCAAAGATGCATTTTTGTCTTGAACTTCTTGCTAAATGGTTAATGAATAATTGAGGCCTCTTCCATGACCCCTAAGATTCATTTCTCAAATGAAAAAACATATTTCACCATTGAGATCCTTCAATTTTTTGAGTAAAATGAGTATAAAATATGCTATAATATGAAATTTTCAATTATGGGCTCCTCAGGAATCTTTAAGATTCCATATGAATCCTTTAAGAATATATTCTTGGAATATTCCATGAAAATACACTATAGAATATTCTCGCCTCAGAATTTAGCATATTCTCTCCTCATGATTTTCAATATTCCACCTACGACCTAGTTCCATCTTACTAGTTCCGATCGCTCTCCCATTCGTATGCAATTACAATGGGTTAAATATATTTGACCAGGTGGATAAACCAAAACTAGCCATTGGCTCGATGGCTGACATTGTTTAATTTGGAATGTTGTCCATTGGGAGTCTTGGTGTCAAACCCTGTGGGTCCTATGGTCATTGCTTTAATATGGCCACAATGTGTTAATATATATGAAATATAACTTTTAATTATATAAATGATTTAGCACATAGTTTATAGAAACCATACCAAATTTTAATATTATGTTTGTTATATGGCTATATTAATAAACCATATCTTTTTATAATATCTATATATATATATATATATATTATCTATTATTAATATATTATAATATAAATATATATATATTATATATTTCTAAATATTTTTTTTTTTTTCCAGAGAAAAAAATCAGTAACCTTTTATTAAGAAATTTAATGAAAAGTTACACTTATCAGATGCAAAAAAGCATACAGAAGATCTGCCACATGGGCTCGAGTGCTGACGCACCCTACGCAGCGTTAGGAGACTAACGCAAACTGAGAGAAAGAGAAGAGAAAAGAAAAGAGAGAGCAAAGAGGAAAAAAAGCTCCAGTAAAACTGCATCAAGTTTTTCGCCCCTTTTTCTTTTCGACCTTGCGCCACTCACCCAAAGTGGGCTCGGTTGATGCAATGATTAACTGAGTTGATTCGTTCAGCTGACCTAGTTCTTTGTCTGTGTCTAATGAGTCTGAGTGGTGGTGTCGTTTGTTGCCTCCCATGCATTGTTCCACGCTTGTCATCTCTGCTTTATTTTGCTGGGTCTCTGCCTGATTTGAATGTGGCTGTGGATCCTTGTTAACTGCTGTATTTTCCTTTTGTTTTTCTATTTCAACTTCCTCTATGGAGGTATCATCCTCTTCTGCTTCTGTTTTTTCCTCTTCTGTTACCGAAGGGGTTTTATTTTGTGCTGTTCTCCTCTTTAAGACTTCATCTAAATTCTGCCATCCTCTGGGCTTCCTTTGTTGTAGCTTGCTCTTGCTGGGACATGCTTTGAGTAAATGTCCTGTTTGTTGACATCCCCTGCACCTGAAAGCTGTATTCTCATAGTCCAAAGGTTGTTTCCACTGAATATTGTTAAAATTCAGGATGATGCTTTCAGGTAGTCCTTGGCTGAGATCTACCTCGACGCATATCCTAGCAAAAGTAAAAATTCCTTTTAAATGTCTATCTGTATCAATCTTTAACATTCTTCCAAGGGTATTCCCTATAGCTGATAAGGTCTTGAAGTGCCAAAAGTGTAATGGTAGATTATGCAATCTAACCCATACTAGCATCCTTGATACCACCATAGTATTTGCGTCGAACTCTGGAAACCATGGGGTGACAAATAATCCCGCACTGCCCCAGAACCATGGTCCTTCATTGAGAATTTTATCCTTTTCTTCTTCTTCAAGAAATATTACTATGAAGAAACCCTTCGAACAGAGGTGGATCTGGCAGTTTTTTGTCCAGACCGTGTGAATCCATTGATACATAGCCTCAGTTTTGGGCCAGAACCCGTTAAATCTACAAATAACAACTTTTTTTTCCAGATCTGAAAAAATGCATTTTACCTCTGGAATATCCAGCGAGATGGAGGGGCTCTCTGGCATTTGATCCACGATATACTGCCCTGGCGATATATTAACTGCTGCAGGTTCTTTCCCCTTTGGAGGATCTTTCCCTTTGGCTGCATCACGATAGGTGCCTGTAGGTTTTGATGTAGATCCCTTTGACCCACCTCGCAAACGGAGATTGAGGATGATTGTTGAGTCCTTTGCTACCCTGTAGTACTAGAGTGAGTAATGTTCCTGCATGCATACCCCAGAAAAAATTAATATTTGAAAAGCAGTTGGGATTCCCAGTTTGTCCTGGATTTTTTTTTTAAGCTCCAGAACCCTCATGCTTCCCCAGATCTGCAGACATAAATGCCTGCCTTCTGTTGATTTGATGAAAATTTGTTGCGCTGCATAGAGAATAAGGTCTTCAAAGCACCGCGAAACCAAGCCCTTACTCCTTCCCCTTTCTGGATCCACAGCTTTTTCATTTATGATTTGCCCTCGGACCGCCAATCGAACCCACGGCGTACCAAAATGGGGCAACGAAATTGGTATACGCCTCACTCCTCCATAATCGTCGTCTGATTTTCCTTTGTTGTGCCATGCATTCTCGGATCTTAGCAACCGAGACCTGTCAAAAATCGAGTGAGTAGGGGTTCTGTGGATCGATTCGTTGTGATCCTTTTCTGCCTCAGATCAGATCCAGGGCCCTAGGGGTGTGTCGAAGGCATGGAGTCCTGTGGCCTGCCGTCTTGCAAAACCGTAGCAGAGCAGGTCTGTAGAGTCCGCGGCAGCGCTGAGATACCCACCTGAAACCCTAGATCCGTGTTTCGCCGCCATCGCTCTCCCTTTCGTGTATGATACTCCGTTTTCAATATATATAAAATAGTTAAGAATAATAAAAGGTACTAAATTGAAAAATAATAAATTAATTAATTGATAAATACCAAAACTAAATAAATAAAATAATATAGATATATATATATATATACATATACATATACATATACATATACATATACATATACATATACATATACATATACCTAAATAAAAAAAAATACATTGGTGAGACCGGTCACTCTATTAATCAAAGGATTAATGAGTATTCGGCTGACTTAAGGCATGGACACTATACATTGGTGAGACCGGTCGCTATATTAATCAAAGGATTAATGAGCATTCGGCTAACTTAAGGCATGGAAGGGCCAGGTCCTCGACCCTTGAAGAACATGCCGAGAAGACTAAACATCATGTTTGTATTGAAGAGGCTCGTGTCATTGCAAAGGTTGCGCAATTTCACCATTGGAAGTTTAGAGAGGCCCTTGAAATCGAAAAGAGGCCTAATAATCTTAATAGGGATGATGGTTGGAAGATTAGTAGTTGCTGGATCCCAGCCCTGTCTTCCTAGCCTCCTCATTCCTGCTCTTCTCTTGTTTCGTGTGATCCTTTATCCTCCCTTAATCAGGTTTGGGTTTTATTTTTCTTGAATCTTTTGACCCCTTTTCCTAGAGAATGAAATTATCCTTATGATAATGGTATAACATAAGCGATTATAAATAATTCGATATTAGCCCTATTAATAATAATATTAGTCCTTAAAAAGGAAAGAATAAAAAGTATGACTCAGATTATGATCTAGTAATATTAGCCAAGAGTTTATATTAGTGATAATATTATTAACTCTTTATCTTAATATTATGATGGTACTTGTTTAGAAATTTTTTGGCGAAATCACATAATATTATGATGGTAAACATAACTCTTTATTATTAATATTATGATGGTAGTTTATAGTTTTGTTAGTTTAGCTTAATAGTAATTTTAATATTAATAATATTAATATTAATAAATAAATTAAATAAATACGTAAATAAAATAAATATAATAGTTTGTTAGGTTTAATTGAGTTCTAGGTTTAAATTTTATTTTTGATAAAATAATGGGTATATGATAATAATATTCACCATTTCATTTATTCTATTAATTTAAATAGATAATACTTATTAATAGTAATATTAATATTATGGTAAATTTAATATATTAATTAAATATGATAAATTAAAAGATTTTTTCATACATTGTTAAAGAATATATTTTAATGAGATTTAATAATATTAATATTAATAAATAAATATATAAATAAAATAGTATTTAATTTTAGGTTCTAGAGACCTTTATAATAAAATAATGGGTATATAATAATAATATTTAACATTATATTTATTATTTGAATAAATAAATGATTTATTATTAATATAATATTATATAATGGTAAACAAATATATATAATGGAGAATAAATACATTAATATTATTCTAATAATTTAAATAAATAATACTTATTAATATTAATATTAATATAATGGTAAGTTTAATATATTAATTAAATGTGATTAATAAAAAATGTATTCATATGGTAAACATATATTATAAAGAACATATTTAATAATATTAATATTA
>APFE030644184.1:16913-52485 GCA_000404065.3 Pinus taeda | reverse complement strand
TAACAATACAAAATACCTAAAAATTAACTATTCTTTTACTCACAACATATTTTATAATAATAGGATGAATTAAAAAAAACATTATCCTCTCCATTATAAATTTTATAGTTCTAATATATATTTAAGTCAACCTGCCTGTCTTTTCATAATTAATTATAAGTTACTTTAATATTAAATAATAGTTAAATTTCACTATCAATATTTTTAGAGTTATTGTTTCTTGAGATAATTTATGTTAACTCTTCGATTTTGTATTGGTTTAAATTTAAAGATTAAAATACACTGCCACAGTGCATTAATAAAACCATACAAAATATTGAGAGCCCCCGAATTTAATGGATTTTATAATTATAATATTAATTTTAATTAATTAAAAAAATAATAACAAATGAAAAATTTTAGATTGTATTTTGTGAACCAATCACCCTCTGACTGGCAATTTGCTGGTTGATTTCCATTCCTCATGGAATAATCAAAGCTCTCGATCAAGTTCTCTCATATGCTACGCTTTTCAATGTGGTGAAGCATGTGATAGATAGTAATACACGGCTAGGGATTACCACGCTTTTCAATGTGGTGAAGCATGTGATATATAGATACACGGATAGGGGATCACACATTTTTCCGTGAGACGGAGTACATGCCTTTCCATGCAAACGGCTCCACATGGGACATAAGTAGAAGCACGTGATGTTTAAGTTGCACACAGTGAGAGTGCGCGTGAGTAACCTGCAACTATGTTTTGATTTTGCGGCTCTGACCATTGGGTTGCCGTGGGTTGTTGACTGCTAACGACGCGGTTTCCAGTACCAAGCATTTTGTGGGATGTTTCAGATTTTGGTGGGTTGTTTGAATAATTTCGGAGTCAAAGTTCAACCATCTTCCAATAGTCTGCAATTTTACGAGGTATTTCAATGAAAAAACCCATTTCAATGAATAATTATGTTGAATTTTGATAACGACATTTCAATAATATTGTTTGGTTTTGGTTTTGTTTTAATTTAGTTATATTTTTTAAGAATCATATTTGAGTAGAGTGATGGTTTAATATTTTTCATAACTTTATTCAAGCATAAAATTAAAAGACATTGCAATAATATATAATAATTATTTTTAACATTAAAAACCGTGCAATAATATATAATAAATCATTTATTATTATTATTGGAGTTAATATTATATGTGGTTTTATTTATAAAATAAATCTATAATTTGTAATATTTTCTCTTCATATGATTTTGAAATCTTAAGTATCTTAAATTTTAATAGCAATAGTTATACACAAATAGAGATTGTATACATCAAATTAGTGTTATCTAAAATTAAATAATAATAGTAATTATTATTATTAAAAAATCAAATCCCTAAAACATATTAGAAAAAGCAAGAACAAGAAGGCAAATCCCACCATTAAAAAAAAACATTATAAAAACAAACAATCTCACAATTATTGTAAGTTAAATAATCAAATACAATTATCAGAAATGTAAACAATATGTATAATTTACTCACTATATCTTATATCTATCTTTCTTAATTATTCTGGATTTATATTATATTAAAAAAATATGCATAAGATAAAACGAATATAGAACAATAAATATAATGGTATTATAATCTTTATTTAAGAAAAACTAAGAAAATATTATATCTTTATTTAAAGAAAAACTAACAAAAAAACCTACATTTTTTGTATTTTTGATCAATAAAAAACTTGTAATTCTTTCTTAGACTATAATTGACAAAATACAAAAGAAAACTAATCTCCTTCTCAAATGCATATTTGCATCCATGTTTCTAAAAATAATCCCTAGACAAGGAACTTATAGCCCACTTGGTTCATTAACAAAAATCCTTTATGGAGAGTAAAGACTAATTTCTATTCTAAGTCTTGCACAAATATCTATGTTCATGGAATGACTACAAGGCCTTTGTTTTCACTAGAGCTTACACATTATAACTACATAACAAAAATTATAATAAACAAGATTCTAAGCACAAACTCAGCTATTCCAGAGATATAGGATTGAGTGATTGCCAATGAAAATATAAAAAAAAAAAAAAAAAAAACAACTATAAGTGATGTCCTTGATTGTGGGCTTTAATGACAATATGAATGCACGAACAAAGAGAAGTCAACCAACTCATATTTCCATTATATCTAACCACTTGATTTTTTAGTCTCAACACTAAAATTCTTGTGAAAGGATTTATGGCTTACTATTAATGGTTCCTGGAACTTGAATTAATGTTTATTTCTGCTAACCGAATTCTCAATTCCTATAATTATATGTTGAGGACTATTTAATGGAAAATGTTTGATGTCTAAGACATTCTCAACACTTCCATTCTAAGTGACTCCAATGAGGGAAGTATTATATATATATATATATATATCTATATCTATCTATATAATATATATATATATATATTATTGCAATTATCTATAACATGTTGAATAACTCTCTCCCTTCAACTTAGACCTCACTTTGCAATTTTCTTTTTAAATATCCTTCTATCAACAATGGTTCACACACACATTTTCTTCACTTAGAAATCATCAATGGTCAACAATTCCATAGTGCATAGGTAACTAAATAGCATGTGGAGTCAAGGTGCAGTAAGGTGAATATCTAACACTCTTTCCCACCCTCTTAGATTAATCCAGATTAAATAGGAGGTGATAATTTCAGTCAACCCAACCTCTAAGGTAGCCTTATGGAAATGAGCTTACAAAAATTTCCTCTCACCCAAAGCTTCCAGAACTCCCTTTGGATAATACTGTCATATCCAACTCGTCAAGAGTTTTTCGATGACATAAATTTTACCTCAATCTCATATCTAGATTGAAAGTTATGTGCATTTGAAGTTAGCTAATTAACTTATACCACCTCTGCATGATATGGCCACATGGTACCCACATGGCACTTCCATCTCACTTGTGGTCCAATGTGGTACTTGTTACATCACCACGCCATACTACCATCATGCCATGCTTCTAAGAACATTATGTTCCAATCATCTTTGGTGAGGCATGGATATTCATGTCAAGTGATGGGGATGTTCATGTCATGTAGCTTGCATCTACCATTGCTTCTATCAACATCCCATGAAACACATTCTAAAACATCTTCGAGCACCCGTGTAACGCCTTGGAGATTTACGATGGGCGGGCGCCGGGCGCCTGGGCACGCGCGCATGTCGGGCGGGCGTGCACGACCGCATGATGGCACCTTCGCACAATATGCGACGTTACGACGAGCTCCTTGCGACGAAAGAAGAACAGGTTTGCGACACTTAGTAGGAAGTGCGTGAGTGGTTGGAGGTTTATACCCACGATAGGACGAGGTGTTGAGGGGTGGGCCGACCAACGAAAGGTGGGCAAGCCGACTCACATACGACATTCAGAGATGGGTGTTGCGACATGATTTGGGGGTTGGCCGAAGGGCTACCACCCACACATGGAGGCATATATATACATGCGTTGAGAGCGTTCATTGGACAATCAACAACTCGCACATCTCTTGGGATTTTCGCACAAGGCAAGAGGTGATGCATAGAAAAGGAGGAGTGCGCATCTCTCATGCGTACTACTTGGGAAAACTAGGTTCTTGATACTTCTTGTAAACGGTCGAAGGTTGGCAAGGTGTGCCAGGGTTAGTTGCTAATTTTGTGTAGGACTTGGCAAGGGTGTTAGGTGGCTTGGGTGAGCACCGCCCTTCGTGCAAGAGGTGCACAAGATTGTTGTAAAGGCAGGTTTGCCTCACTTTGTATTATTTGGCTAAGTGTGGGACTTGGTTCAGCCAAGACACGCTTGTACATTGTAACTGAGATTCTTAATAAATTGTCGAGCAGACTCACATTACGGGGAGTTGCCCCTCCCCTTTATACTTGTTGCAATTGTTGATGTTCTTGTTATATAATTGCTATGGATAATGAATGAGTATGGGCTTCATTAAGTATAAAGGATAATTGCATGTTTACTTGGTTGTGAAACACAAGCTAAGTAATGGAAAAGTGACTTTAGGCGTAGTCCATGTGCACGAGTATTGTTAAAAAGAAAGTGTTCGGTGGTGTCACACCTCGCCGGCACGGTTGAAAGACCACCGTAGGCTTGGGGGTGTGACAACCTGGGCCCCGTGTTGACTTAATTCCTCGTCATGTCATCATTGTGTGGTTCCCCCATGCTAGCTGGAACCACAAAACTACTATGATGTGTGAGCTAGGTGCTAGATCAGCATAATCCACATGAACATTGTGTGGTGCCCCCAAGCGAAGTGGAACCCCAAAACCACTACATGTATCACCTAGGTGTTACATCAACATAATCCTCCACATTGCTCACATCCCTTGTCTCTCACTAATGTCACTCTAACATGAGGGTGATATCACCCTACCATATGTCATCTTCTAGTGATGTCATGTGTCACCCAAAAGCTAGCCTCCTGACCCTCCAAAGGGACTATTATACCTACCATATGTCATATTATGAGTGTGCCACATCAACAACTTTGCCACATCACATATCCATGTTGTCTGAAAATCCCACGTGGCTTCCACTTCGCCTTACCCAACCTACGTGGCACCTACTACTGCCTCAGCCTAATTTAAAGGTCCCGCTAGGTTTCATGCAATTCAAGGTTTCTATGTTATAATTAAATTTGTCTCTAAGTATAGCATTCTCATCTTGTAACATTCTATGTCATCATGTAACATTCTACATCTCCGTTACAGGCAACCATTTCTTTGTCTCCCGAGATTGACATGTCGCTGTTTCCAAGGATCCAAGTTTTACCGTCTCTATGAACTTACAAACTATTTAAAAATATATATAAAATTAATATAAAATCAATCAAATATTAAAAAAAAAAAATTAACTATACAAACCTTCTTCAATTTAGGCTATTAGTGATGCATGTTAACGATTAAAGTAATGATAATCATTTGTTCCCTACGTAATCCTGCCCTTTAATTAATTATTGTTCAGAAGTGATAAAGATAAAATGCACAACTGAAACAAAATTATGATACGAAGAAATCCATGACCTTGCTTTACTATTATATGAAAAAAAATATTGCCATTCAAAAGTGAAACATAATAAAACATTAAATCATGGTTTTAACCATATGCAGTCCTAAATATAAAACAAGGGAGCCACTGTCGTGGCGGTAGTCCCTGCCGGGGTCTACCACAACAAACAGCAAGCAACACGTGGCCTTCAATCAATCGGTGAAAGTAACCTGAGGGATATATATAATATTAATATATATATATATATATAATATATATATATATATAATATATATATATATATATATATATATATATATAACTTCAGAACTGCACGAAGGAATGGTAACTCGGTTACCCAGGTAATTCTGTGTAGGTATTTGCAGCCATTGATGTAGTCTAATGCTATATATGAAACCACACACAGTATTTGTGTATACTTTAAGATGTAGGGAGGTTATGACTGATAACAGTCATGTGGTTCGACTTACAGATCTAATCACTAGAAAATGATATTCACGATGAGGATGGGGTTATGTAGTAATCAGATGTGCAATTTCGGCCTTAAGATAAATCCCATTGCTTAATTAAAGTGTATATGTTTATATAAGTAACTTTAAAACTTAGACTTTGCAGATATAGAAGATTAGTTGAAATTATAATTATTTTACTACCTGTTGGGGTTTTTAAGATGAATTTAACCCGCTACAGGTAATAAACATAAAATACAAATGGAAACCGAGAGGATCACTAACCGGATAACCCAGAAAATAAGCATCGAAGACTGAGATAGCTATACTCCTAAATAAAATCATTCCACTGTAATTCCAAAGAAAAAAATATATACTTTCCTATGACTTATAATTATTAAGTCATTATGTGTGTTAAAAACACCCGATCCAGGTAAAAAAGGAAATTCCTGTGAGAATATCTTTTAATTAAAATACAGCAACAATTGTATTATGCTACGAACTACGTGTTGTACTATACTAGTGGTTGAATTTTAGAGCTATGCAGGAGCGTAGTGCTAAGTGGAATTAGGAGGGTATTAGAAGTCCTTGTAAGAAAGTTATTATATAGTCCATATACATGAGCATCAAGCAAACAATTATTATAGTGTTTGAATATAAATGTATTAAAGAGGATTAATCGATTTACAGATCAAAATTATTATGAGGTAACATAGAAAATCATAATACAGAGTAACAATCACAAGAACGAATTGTTTATTTACTATATATCAATAGAATGAGCATTTTACCCGCCTTTACATAGATGGTATGACTAGTGGTATCAAAACATTGGAAAAGTTTATGAAGACGTGGGATAATTGCATTAATTCAACTAAATAATTGAAAATAAAAGAATGCCAATATAGGTCTTATGGTAGCAGCCAAATAAGAAAATAAAATCACCATGAAACATAAAATAGTGTCAAAATTTAATTAATATAGCTTAAAAGTGTCATCAAGATGGCAACAACTGTCTGGTTAACCTGACACAAAACTTAAATAAATATATTGTTGCAACCTCAAAGGACAAAATTACATTTCCAACCTGCCTGGAGTAAGATATATGCGAAACACAGTTCATTAATACAACTCAAATCATTTTAACAAATACTAAAGGGGGAAATTTCTCCTATTTCCAATTTCATAATAGTCATGGCGTGAGAACCACACTGGAAAAAGCAGTAAAAAATGTTATGCTCGAGAATGCACTCAGTTGAGGCTGGAAAGAAGCCAGGATAAATACAATGGACTAGTAAACAATAGTAGAAGAGAGACAGAACACCAACATGGTGATAACCCAGTAAGCTTATATCTATATATATACTACTACTACTCCTAAATGGATGTGTAATCTAACTGTTAACATCAATGGCCAAAAAGGTCAAGGTGAACTATAGTATTCAGGTCGCAGAGAAGGCGGGATCACATACTTGGTAGCCTGGTAGCTCATCTACACTAATGACAACGTCCTCTCATCTGAGCTCGAAATGAGGTTAATAAAAGTGGTTGTAGATACCTGGAAGAAAAAAAAGCACAGGAGAATTATATTTCAAAACCAAATATGGATTTATGTAGAATGAATTTAGGATATAAGATAAGAATGAAAGGAAACAAGGTGAATGTTAAAACCTTTACCTAGTTAAGATGGACAAACTGTAAGAGTAGTTGCAGTCAATGAAATTTGACCATAACCATCCTGGAACGGAAAACCTTAAATATTTACCTTGCTATGGGTTTCACGTTCCAACATTGTGGGTCAATGGAAAATTTGTTGTTCTTCTCCCAATCCACAAAATACCCTCAACGATATCAGGTCACATGATCTTTGCACTGGGAAGAATCTGAATGATGCCAGCAATAAGGACAGTGGCCCAAGATGCTAATAGGAAGGTATCAGTAATAAAATTTATGCAGACTTAGCAGCACCATGGAAATCAAGTTGAGAACAGATAACCACATAGACATTTGGAAAATTTTCCCTATGCCAAGGTATCAAAAAATGAAATAAATTCAAAACTCGGTTTGCTTGGTAGAGCGGAATTTTAACAACAGAAAATGCGAAGTGATTAGAACCAGTACTTATAAGAAAAATATTATGTGATGTGAATACCAGCTTCCTGGAGCAAGCATCGAACCTGAGACCCTGCATCCTGGAAGACCCTAGTTACAGCTTGAGAAAAATCAGGAGTAATGAAGAACAAATGAAATTTTACATACGGTTACACAAGTCGTGGATTAAGCAAGACACAAAAGGTAGCAAAGGGTCTTTACTTGGTTGAAATCAGTGAGGAAACCTGCATAAAAGAAGCAAAGATTTCACATGTTATGCACATATAAAGGACTGGAATGCACAATAAATGAATTTATAGTTATAGCCAGAGCATAGGACTTACTAGTGGCTAGGCACTCTGGGAGAATCGTGAGACCCTTGAGGGCACGGATGCTTACTGGTAGTCAGCCTGCGTAATGATCGCAACATTTCCGTCTAGGCTGCCGACCTCAACCTTGAAAAAAAACAGAGCCTTGTAACACTATTCATTAACCAAAGATACAAAAATAATACCGAGTCTGGAGAGAACGATAGAGCGAGCAATTCCGTTGTGGGTCAAGATTATACATCCGACAAAGTAAGGAAACTTAAACAATGGCTAACTAGGAATATAACTCTGTTCTTAATTACAACATATGAAGCTCAAACCCTGAGTATAAAACTCAGCTTGAATCGAGCTTAATCTAAAAGACCCTAGACTGTAAACCTCGAATAGACTGGAAGGACAAGTTGCGTAAAAACCCCACTGGGTGGCAACGTGAGTCCTGTCATGTTTAAACCAAATTAATAGGCAGAAGCCATAGTTGGCGCTACCGAAAAATACTGAGCTAAAATATTTTAAAGGAAATTGAATCACCTTTCACTCTCAGCTGAGTGAGGAAAGCTTCCAAATAGGAAGATATAAACATACCTGGTTCTTTTTGAAGTCCTGAGATAGGCTTGTAAGTTGTTCCGCCTCCCAACGCTGTGGCAGGATGCGTAGCCATTCCTCCCGTTTCTGCAAAGAAAGATTATGTATTAGCTATAACTTAAAACCCGAAAGAGGGAAAACGATTAACACAGTAGAGAACCAACAATAAGAAGAGAGATTTCATACCTGTAACAGGAAGATGGAAATGCTGGACAAGCGGACCTTCAATCGCTTCTGAAGCCATTCTTGTCAAAAAAAAAAACTCACCTTTGTGCAAGTTGTGCAGGATAGTCAAGTTAGAGATAATCTATGGAATCTAAATCTAGAAGACAGCATGAGTCCATAAGAATTTGAGCTTCTGTTAATGAGGTTGTCCGTCTGTAATGGAAGGGTAGTATTGTGAGACAGTATTGAGTCCAGTCCAGCATGAGACAGGTGATTACATGCAGCTTGCCACAAAGCTATGCACGAGACAAGTGGTATATCAACCGTACTTTGGATAACATTATATTGCCCCAATATTTGTTTCATCAAATTATGCATTTGTTAAATTTCAAACAGATTATTCTAAGTTTCATCAAAATCATGCAGTCTCCCCGGAAATAAGAGGTACAAGTTGAAAGTTTGGATAAAAGTTTGTTTGCAAGCATATGAGCAGAAAAATTTATTTCAAACATTGGTTTAAACTTGACATGTACCGAAAATTTTATTTGGTCAAAGTTAATTAATCCCTGGTCAACGATCTATCGATCACTATTAGTCCCAGGCAGGGACTAATAATATTGAAAAATGAAGTGTCAAAGTGGATAAGATCGAGTGAATTGACTTATAAGCAATCGTCATCGCATCTTTAGAAAATGGATTCTCAACAAAGTCGATTAAAATATTCCAAAATTGCACACCCAAAAGTTGTGAAATAAGAACCAAATTTATTGTACATATAAACGAGTCGACCTTATCACTAACAGGACCCATCTAACATATACCTGAGCAATAATAAGAGGCATTTGGCCACAAATTTAACCGTTAATTTTGTAATTGAGGTGCTTATTAATTGTTATAAATTAAAATTCTCTTTCTTTAAACGAATTTAACTTTATAATTCGGACTTAAAATCTTTTCAATAATATATTGATTATGTTAAATAAAGTAGCTGGTTATGGTGAAATGAAAAAATATTTTCAATTATGATTATAAGATATACTATATAGATATATAATGATATATATATTTATATATATATATATATAGCATTGATTATAACTAGCATTTGCACCAGATGTTGCAAAGGAAATGTCATAAAGCATAAACTTGAGAAGCATTGTGACATATAAAGAATCATCAAAGAAGAAAATTAGTAGGTGAAGGGTAAAGAGCCAGTACCCAATGTTCATTACATTAAATAAGTGTTGTTGTTTTCAAAAACTTTTTGGCTATGACATCTCGCCAAAAAAACTTCCCATTTTTAGTAGGCTATGGAATGACTTCAACTAGAAGGAGACAATACTGAATACTATTGCAGGTATTGAGGAGGAGCAAAATGTTGTCCTTAGTAAGATGAATAAGGGAACAAGAAAAGAGGAACTAAGAAGGGTTAAAAAGGGTTATCTAAAGTCCTCCATTGTGGAATTTTTATGTAATCTTTTTGCTTCCCAATGTGTATGGTAAGTCTTCAACAATCCATCTCTGCTTCCAATGACTTCAATAGACATATTATTAAAAGGAGTTCCTGTTGTTGTTTAAGCTAACATCCTCTTTTTGGTTGGATTTATTCCTGTGAGCAGGTGGTATTCATTCTTTTGGCTCTCTTTAGTTCCCTTAGTTGTAAGTGCACAAAAATCTTGGACTTATATGACACTGAATTATTGATAATGAGAGATAATAATCATGACAATTTTTTTGATTGAATTCTTTGAGTTTTATGTCATTTTGTCTCCAAAATATACATATAATTTTGCTGGTTGAAACAAAGCTAGAAGTTATAATAATAGAGTTGGCCTTAGAAATTCAAGGGAAGCATGTTGTAGTTAAAGGAACCCCAACTGTGCAGCCAACAAATAAACTGTTTTGGTTAAATCGCCCTCAACTTATCATTTTCTTGATCTATTTCACTCTTTTTCCAAGTATCAAAATGATTTACATTCTAAATTTCAATCAAAAAATTGTATTTCTAAATCCTATTCACTTAGTATTTATGGGAATACCATTTGCTTAATGGTTAACTTATGATCTGCAGAATGATTTCCAACTTGCTTTCTTCTTGTGGATATGGGTGAGCACTATGTTCATTCAATGAAGGATAAATTCTTGTTTATAGAATCATAGGATTTACTATGGTAAGGATGGGAAAAGTTGCAGCCTCACGTACCCAACTATCAAAGCCAATTTAAAAGAACAAATAATATTAAAGAATGTTTCGGGAGAATAATGTAATGACCAAAACACTCAAAAGGCCATCATATGATCGTTGAGCATCACATTATTCTCTATTTCATCATACTCTTATTCATGCCATGCATTACACTACAAAGCAACCAGCAATATTATAGAGCTAACATATTGAAGGGCAAAACGTATGTACCAATTAGAAGGGAAACAAGTTGTGTCAATGAGTAAGAGCAATATTATAGAGCTAACATATTCAAGGGCAAAACTTATATACCAATTTGAAGGGAAATGAGTTGTGTCAATGAGTAAGAAGATCCAAGTGCTATCCAATGTTATGCGCACCATTTCCAACATCCAAAATGATGGTCTTCTATCTCTTCTCAAATGGCATATTGAATTCCTTTGTTTAGTTCTAATAAATTTGTTTCAATTATAATATACCGCAATTCTTTGAAGTGATACTTGTCCACTCAAACCTCAAATGCCAAAGTATAGAGTCAGGCCGTTCACACCATAGTAAAAGAAAAAAAAGAAATAAAGGGAAATAAAGGGAGTATTCCATGCAAAAAGGAAGACTATTTACATTAAAAAAGAAATTTTTTCCCATATATTATGAAGTCAAAAAAAATATAAATTAGTAAAATTAAATGAATTAATTAATGTGATATTTTAAAATGAAATTAAATTTTTCTTACCATTCAATAAAATTTAATTATCATTTTATTTAAATTTTATTTAATTCTAATTTTTTTAAAGTGATAATTCTTCTCACTCTAATTTTAAAATTCTTATTTTTAATTCTTACTTTGAATTATTAAGTTTTTTTTCCTATTTTAATCTATTTAAAACTATTATTGTTTTAACATCAATAATTATGGGGAATATATGTATTTGAAATAAATAATAAAAAAAATTAACTATTAAAGTTTAATTTAACCTTTTGATATATAAAAAATATATATATCATCTATACGTGGCCCACCATAACTGCTGTTGGTGTTGGAAAAGAAGCTTCCGCAAAGCCAGTGGACAATCTTGCATGGCGATGGGAGAAAAGATAGTCGTTCTATTTGGTAAACCGCCGTGCTATTTGTAAACGATTCATATTGTGTAAATTTCCTTAAGCTTAGCAACTATTTCTTTTGATGCAGGGAACCTGAAGGCCAACTGCAATTGCATTTAGAGTAATATCAACGATGGCTACTTATATGAAAAAGCTCATTTTCTCTTATTATTTGTATGTACAATTTTAATATAATAACAAATATTTACATAGATTAGAACATTAATATAAATTCAATTCTCAAATTATATTGGAAAAGGTATTTAAATAATGACAACATCTCTAAAACCACTCTCTCAAAATAAGTTTAATGGCCAATCTTTACAAGTTAAATAAAATTAGATTTAGTTTCTTCTTGCAAATAACTAAATTTTTTAATGAGTAGTCAATTCATACGGAGTTGTCTATAATGTGACTTTTTGGAGATTCCGTTGACGGAATCCGGCGGAAGAAATTGAGGTTAAATCTTGATTTATTGCAGTTAAAATGGTTTTTTAACTACATATTTGGATTCAGCACCCTGAAAAACCCCTGCTTGTGATTCCAATAAATCACTGCCGGATTTTGACCGGAAAAACCACCGGAAAAGCTTTCAAAAAGTCGCATTATAGACAACTGCAATTCATACCGGATTGTAGAGAAAAAAATGCGATGGTTACTCCTTTTCTTTTTTCTTTTAGATGGTTACTTCTTTCTTTCTTCTTTTAAATGGCAATCTTAACTTTTAAGAACACGCATTATGGTGGCAAGTTCTAGAATACAATGATTTCAACAAAATTTAAGTGGCTTAATAAAGAATAAGAAATAGAAAATCTCAATGGTTGGGCACTTTGGCTTTTGCTTTACTCTCATCAATGGATTTGTGCTTTGCTTTATTTTTACAATAGATTTTAAGTGTGTCTGCTTAAATCCTGGGTGTATATAACTGTGGCTGTGACATTGAATTGGAATGAAAATCGCCCAGAAACAGAGAGCAGAGGCAGAGAAGCCATACTACATATACATCTTTGGAGGGATATGTACTGGTTATAAACATTATTATATTACCATATGTAGTAAATAACACTGTACATGCAATAGTTTTATTCGTGTTTAAATTTTTGGAAACACTGTTAAATCTGTCTGCTTAAATCCTGGGTGTATGTAAGTGTGGCTATGATATTGACTTAGAATGAAAATGGCCGAGAAACAGAGAGCAAAGGCAAATAAGCCATACTACATATACATCTCTGGAGAGATATGCACTGGTTATAAACATTATTATAGTATTATATGTAGTAAATAAAAGTGTACATGCAATAGTTTTATTAGTGTTTAAATTTTTGGAAGTTGTCATTCATACTGTTTTAGTGTAGGAAACTATAAAT
The DNA here is from genome assembly GCA_000404065.3 of Pinus taeda. Lineage (NCBI taxonomy): Eukaryota > Viridiplantae > Streptophyta > Pinopsida > Pinales > Pinaceae > Pinus > Pinus taeda. The sequence goes on along the minus strand of APFE030644184.1, from coordinate 39,184 downwards.
AATAATAAAAACAAATATTAATTTATAGAGTATTTTGGTGTTTGAAATCAAGTCACAAAAATTCCAGACATTTTCCATACTGCAGTTACAGTTACAGGGTATAAACTTATTGAACTAAAAAATTAGACTTACTGCATTTTCCCAAAAAGAATATTTAAAAATTAAAAATCTGGTACAAATCTTGAAAGCCCAAAATCTGTTACTTTAACATGCAATTCATCATCTGGTAGAATATTTGAAGATTTTACAGGCGTTCATGGCAGTGAAGAAATGCTAAGGCTTGGGCAGTCTCTATAAAAATTTGGGACAGGTATCCCAATCTAAACCATATACCATTTGGAACATATTCATAGACAAGAAACAGATCTGAACTTTGTAGGGAATTACAACCATAGATATGAACTAGGTTTGTTGATAAATTGTTTGAATCTTTTAGAATTCTCCCGATACAGTCTCTTCGTGACCATCCCGAAGTTTACCCAGATAAACTGAATCATATTCTCCATCTCAACTTGATTCTTCTCATGGAAATCATTGTCGGTCAAATCGCTAACAACGAAACTCTCGCAAAAATCAAGAGTCTTGATTCCTTTACCTAGATAAACCGAAACATATCCTCCATCTCCAACTTCATTCTTCTCATGGAAATCATTGTCTGTCAAACCGCTAACAACAGAACTCTCTCAAAAATCAAGAATCTTGATCCTTCTCGTGGAAATCATTGTTTGTCAAACCGCTAACAACAGAACTCTCGCGAAAATCAAGAGTCTTCTTTCTGCTTACAGTTATAGCCACTAATAAAGCAGTTACTATAAACACAGCCGCTCCAACAGATTCACCGTGAGTTGTTAAAATCAGTTAGTAATTAATAAACCAAAAAATATGTATCAAGTTAAATTAAATCAATGGATCTGATTAATCCATAAACCAAACAATATCCGTGAGGTGTAATTAAATCAACGCATCTGGATAATCCATAAACCAAACAATACCACTCATGTGCAATTAAATCAACGGATTTCGATAATCCAATTATCTAACGATGGATCAAATGGCAAAAAATGATGACAAGTGTGTAATGAGGGGAGTTGGTTTCAGAGGGAAATGCCTTACGACGTAATTAATAATATACAAGTCAAATAATAAATAATAAAATATTCTCAATAGAATTGAAAGTTAAACATTACCTAACTGGTATAATTAGTGCAACTCAAACCAATCCCCCTTCAATTAAATAGTCTTTGTTTAAATTGTTTTTTCCCTCGTGGAATAAGAAAGCTAATGTTTTGCATTGAAGACTACTAATATGGGAAAATTCCCTAGTTTTGAAAGGAATTATCTCTTTTCATAGAAAAAACAAGCAGACACTTTGAAAATGTTGAGAAATTATGGTGTCTATCAACAAGGTTTGCACAAAAACCACTCCTCATCATTTTCAGAATTAAGTTATAAAAATGACATTATAGAAAGTAGATGTGAAATGAAAGTAATTTGCAACAAGTCATACTAGGGTTGAGCATCAAAATAAACCAATATCCAAAGCTCCGAATATAATTTTCAATGGAGTATTATAACAGGTTAATAACTTAATTTAAGTTTACATTCCAAAGAAGTCTGAATCTGAGAAGGATTTTGGGAAATGTGGTCTCTGAACTTGAAATGGAAAGATACAAGCACAAAGAATTATCCTGTAAAAGGTTGTGAGCTCTCTACATCTACACCATGATTTCCTCTAGAATTCTCCACATACATCTCGGCTCTCTTTGGCTAGTGATGTTAATAATTGCTTCCCTCCCATAAAACTCCACGACAACCTTAATCTCCATGTTTTCGTTTTCTATTTTTCTAGATTGGATTGCTAGCATATGGTCTCTCTTTCTCTTCAGTTGATGCATATTCTCCTCGAGATTTCTAATGTAATTGATGGTTTCCTCAAATAATCCGCATCTATCAAGCTGGATCAACATCAAGAAATAGAAAATAATTTAGGCAAATTTACTATCAAACATTTTTACACTACAATTTAATACTTTGAAGGACAGTATGAGCCCTGGAAGTTGTGTAATGGTGTAATTACCTTGGCAATAGAAGCGGGCAACAGAGATTCTAGTTGTGTACACAAATATTTCATTCGTTTCTTGTGCAATTTTTCTGCAAATATTTGGCTTTCTTTACTAGAAAATTTCATCGTACGATCCACATCTCACCATACTTTTTCATGAAGATCATTATATTCCTACATGTTTGCTAAATATACTTCAAATTGATGCTTTCTAGAAGAAGTAACTTGGCAATCGACAATCACAGTGTGAAACATTTGAATACATTGTTCTGCTTGCAGCAAAGGAATGCAAAAACAGGAAATCGGTGATAAAAATGGAAATGTTTGTATTAAGAAAAATAAAACCCACTGGTTAGCTCTATGAAAGAGAGTCTGAACCAGGGGATTTTGGCTCTGCAGAATGCTCTACATTGCTCATCAACATTACACTTTAAATAGAATACATGGTTTTAGGGAAGTTAGAACAACTTCCTAAGAAATAAAAACTAATTCCTATCCTGAGGCTACGTGAACCAACTCTACCTATTCTAGGATATTCTCCATTATCTTCAACACTCCCCCTTAATGGAGAATGGGTTCACATATATGCCTAACATCTCCCTAAATATTTGGAATTTTACTTTTCCAAAGGGCTTAGTGAAAATGTCTGCAACATTATCACATGTATTACAATATTCCAGATGAATTTCTTTAGATTGTACTTTCTCCCTCGCAAAATGGAATTGAGTATCAATATGTTTCGTGTTTTTGTGAAACACCAAATTGTTGGCTAGCTTGATTGAACTTTGATTGTCACATTTGATTATTGTTGCGACTGTCTGTTCTTCCATAACATCCTAGAGAATTCTCCACAACCAAACTGCCTCGCATATTGTTGCGCACATGGCTTGATACTCTGCTTCTGCTGAGGACAAGGAGACTGTGTTCTGCTTCTCACTTCTCCATGTGATCACTCTGGATCCAAGACTTAATGCATAATCTGTTACAAATCTGTGATCATCTACATTTCCTGCCCAATCTAAATCTGCAAATCCTGCCAATCTAGCATCAGAAGAGTCAGTGTAAATATTCCATAATCTACAGTACCTTGTAGATACCTCAAAACATTCTTCACTACATTCAAGTGGCTTTCAAGTGGATTAGACATAAATTGGCTTAACACACTGACTGCATAAGTCAAATCGGGGCTAATGATGGTTAGGTAGATCAAACTCCCAACCAACTGTCTGTAAAGTGTTGCATCTGCCGCTTTTGAGCCATCCTCACACTGCAATTTGATGTTCTGTTGCAATGGTACCAATGCAGACTTACAATGATCCATTCTAAACTTTTCTAATAGGCCTTTGACATACTTTGCTTGAGACAAAAATGTTTGACCTGAATCTCTCCAGATCTCGAGAACTAAACAGTATTTGAGTTCACCGAGATGCTTCATTTCAAACATCTATGACATCTGCTGCTTGATTTCATCAATTAGATATATAGCATCACCTGTAATTATCAAATCATTTACATATAATGAAATCAGCACTACACACCCTTGTTCATCTTTCATGGTGTAAAGATTAGGGTCATTATTACTTCTATGATAGCTAGCTTGTAGAAAGAATGAATCAATTTTCTCATACCATGACCTGGGAGCTTGTTTTAGTCCATAGAGTGCTTTCTTCAAGATACAGACTAAATGTTCTTTTCCCTTCTAGACAAACCCTTCTGGTTGCTTTAAATAAACCTCTTCTTTCAGTTCTCCATTCAGAAATGCAAATTTGACATCTAGTTGGTGCATTATCCAATGTTTCTTAGTAGTTAAAGCAATTAACATTCTGATGGTGTTCAATTTAGCTACAAGGGCAAAGGTTTCTTCATAATCTATACCTTATTTTTGTCTATACCCCATTGCAACCAACCTAGCTTTTAGTTTTTCTATAGTTCCATCTGCATTAATTTTTGGTTTATATAACCATTTGCAACCTATGACCTGTTTTCCTCTAGGAAGTTCTACCAATTCCCAAGTGCTGTTTCTGATTATTGAACCATATTCCTGTTCCATGGCTATTTTCCATTCATTGCTTTCATTTTCTTCTTTACAACTAGACCGTTCAACAATATTCATCATACTAGTTATAAATGCATTTTCCCTATATCTTGCAGGCATTTGAGCTTTCCTACATGATCTCTTGAGTGGTGGGGTGGTGGTTTCAGACCTTATTTCTTCCTGTTGTTGTTGTTGTTGTTGTTGTTGTTGTTGCTGCTACTGTTGTTGTTGTTGCTGTTGTAGTTGTTGTTGTTGTTGTTGTTCATCCTCTACCTTTGTTTGTTGCTGACCCTGATTGTTCTCTGCATCCTCTTCTTCAAAGTACAAAATGTCCCATCCATCATAGTGCTCATCAGTTTCTTCACTATCCTGATCATGGAATTTAACATCTCTACTAACAAAGATCTTGTGAAGGGGTTAAATAATCTATATGCTTTATATGACGAACAATACCCTATAAAAGTGCATTTGATGGCTTTTAAGTTTAATTTCTTTCTATCTTCCTCGGGTATGTGGGAAAATTCTTTACATCCAAATATTCCTAAGTGTTTTACTGCAGGCTTATGTCCATACAAAGCTTCAAAAGGAGTTTTAAACTCAAGACTTCTTGTAGGACTCCTATTTTTTAAATAAACCACAATACTCACTGATTTAGCCCAAAAACCATTTGAAAGATTCTTACCTTTCAGCATACTTCTTGCACATTCCACCAGAACTTCATTCTGCTGTGGAGTATGGGGTACTGTAAACTGCTGCAAAATTCCATGATCTTTACAATATCTTATTAGCTCATCTTTCCTATTTTCTCCCCCTTGATCAGAACGGAGAACTTTTATCTATTTCCATGTTTGTATTTCAATCATATTTTTAAATTTCCTAAAGTATTCGAATGTATGACTCTTCTTACTTAAGAAATACACCCAAGAAAACTTCGTACAGTCATCAATAAACAATAGAAAATACACTGCGCCTCCGAACAATTTTGTCTGCATGGGACCACAAAGGTCAGTGTGCATTAACACCATCCCTCTGTTTCTTTTCTATTATAACAAGGAATTATTCTCTATGCATTTTTCCTAAAGTACAAGCATCGCAAACATTATGTACTTGTTTTAACATAGAAAGATCTCTTACCATTTCTTTCCTCTGTAGTAACAGCAAATCATTGTAATTGATGTGGCTGAATCTCTGGTGCCAAAGTTTCTCTATAGTCAGGCTCGCTGCTGTCAATGCTCGAACTGGTGCAGGTCCCACATCCAGATTGTAGAATCCTCCTGTTCGGATTCCTGTAGCAATTGTCTTCATACCATCTAGCAGATCCTTAATGCAACGGTTAGATTTTAAAAATTCAACTTTCAAATCTTGATCTGTAATCATTGATACAGAAACCAAGTTCTTTGTTATGCCAGACACATACATTACATTGTAAATTTGTTTAATATTACCATTAGGTAGAATGACAGAAAATTTCCCACATCTTTTGATTTGATGGCTTCTGTCATCTCCTAGGTAAATTTGTGCGCCTTCATGGATCTCTTTAAAATCCTCCAGCCAGTGCTTGTTCCCTGTCATGTGTGTTGACACTCCTCATTCTACATACGAGATGTCTGCATCAACATTTTCATCATGATCTCCCATGAAAAACCTCAAATTTTGAACCTCATCACTGTTTGCGATATGACCTGCATGTCTCTTTGACTTTTGTTGTTCTTCATGATACTTCTTTTTCCTACATTCCCTGGCAATATGACCCAATTTTCCGCAATAAAAAAAAAATAGTTTCAGAGTAGTTTTTATTCGAATGCATACCTTCAGTCAGATTTGGCTGCTTCTCTGAACTTGCTCCATTTCGCTGTTGTGGACCTCCTTTCACTTTGTAGAAGTTCCTCCTCGCCACCAATAAAATATCGGCACTCTGGGGCTTTTGAGTCGATCTCCTCCCTTCTTCATGCATCAGTATACTTGTGAGCTCTTCAAAATGCAGGATCTTTTCTCTAGCATTGATCCCAGTGATGAACATCTAATAATCATCAGTGACACCATTCATTGTAATGGTCACAAGATCTGTATCATCCACGGTATGACCAACATCTAATAATTTGGTTTACAAATCCTTGATCGTTGCTAGGAATGAAGCAATCATTTCATTCTCCTCCATCTTCATGGACATGATCTTACTCTTGACGAACAAAAGATGATTTCAATTTATGATCTCATACAATTCCTTCGGAATTCTCCAGATCTCGTTCGCTGACTTACCTTCTTTGATGTGCAATATAATGCAGTGTTTTTATTTGCAGTTTCTCCCAATCTGGGATCGATGATGATCCAGCCGCGGGCCTCGGCTCATCCCCATTCACAATCATCCAAGCAATCTGCGCTTCTAGCAGAATTTGCATCTTAAACTTCCAATTTGCATAATTGGAACCATCGAGCTTGTTATGCTCGTTCATGCATGCTTCAAATATGTTGTTATTCATCTTGGCGATTTATAATAAAAAAAAATCAACAGGTAAAAAATGTTAAATTTACCCCAGATCTGTGACAGAGACAGATCACTATTGTTCTATCTTGTAGCACACGTGCAGATCACCATGGCTTTCTTCTCAGCCTCCAAACAACCTCCTATTGTCAGCTACAACCTTGTTCTTGGCTTCCCCACTCATCTTCTCTAACAACAACAACCTTGTTCTTGGCTCCCTTTGCAATTTCTTTGATTTACACGATCATCGTTGATATTTTCCCAATATCTAAGACTAGTCACAAATAAACACCAATTTTCCGAGACTAGTCACAACCATCGTTGATATTTGACCAATATTCGAAACTAGACACTGAAATACACCAATTTTCAGAGACAAGTCACAACCGTCGCATCTAGACACTGGAAAAGTGCAATGATTGAAAATAAAAAATCATCGTGGCTATCCACTCAAAACTTCTGACTATTTCAGTTCAAAGAACCACCAACCAGCGAATGTACAGGTTCCTCAGCCCTGATGCTCTAATACCATGATAAAAATGGCAATGTTTGTATTAAGAAAAATAAAACCCATTGGTCAGATCTACGAAAGAGAGTCTGAACTAGGAGATTCTGGCTCTGCAGAACACTCTACATTGTTCATCAACATTACACATTAAATAGAATACATGGTTTTAGGGAAGTTAGAACAACTTCCTAAGAAATAGAAACTAATTCCTATCCTGAGGCTGCGTGAACCATCTTTACCTATTCTAGGATATTCTCCATTATCTTCAACAATCGGAAGCCATGATTAATTGTGCAAGCCTAAGGCCGCTTGATACCCAGAGCGTAGTTACCATTGATGAGCGAGTGGTGTTATATTGTGATCTGAAGTGCCTTGAAGCACGTCATACCTCACACACGGTTTTAGTATATTGTAATGATGATGTTACTTTGACTGCGACAGGGGAAGAAATGTCAAAGTATTTTATATGAAGCGAGTGGAAAAAGAATCACACTTGAGAAAATCATAATTCAGAACGTGTTTTAGTGTGGCTCACACTGTTTAGGGATGATTGTGCTTTTTTGGGGCCATGTTGGCGTAGCCGCGTAGTGGGCGGTATTCGGCAGTAAGAAGGGTTTTTGAGGGAACTTTTAGATTTCGTTCTGTGGATGATAACCATGCATTGGATACTTGAAACTTGAGACTGAAAGTTCCATGACTTTTGGTTCAGAGATGGGATTTGGAATCAAAACTGTCTATTAAACTCCTATCTAACGAATTTATTAAACAGTTTAATTAACCTTATAACATGTGTGTGGAGTTGAAGATGTATTTCATGGCTAATTTAGTCCCATGCATATTATTAAATTTCTTTCTTACGAATTTATTAAAATTTTTAATTAACTTTATAGCATGTGCGTGGGAGTTGAAACTGTATTTGATGGTTAATTTAGTCTCATTCATATTTTTAATGCGTAAAAAGTATTTCATTCATTGTCATCATTAGAAACACATATACACATCTTAGATTCAATACTTAAAATATAAAAGTTATGGTATAAGTACACAACTATCACTTTTATTTTAAGGATATCAAAGGACACAGTGAAGTGCCTATATTTACAAATACAGCATTCTAGCATTCTAGTCTACAACGGTTCAAAAGGAAATTATTCTTACACTAATTTTTTAATAAGGGTATATTTTAGCTAGTTTTTTTAGTGGATGGAATAGCTATTTTCTCATTGGAATAGTTAGTGGATGGAATAGCTATTTGCTCTTTGGAATAGTTATTATTGAGATTAAAAAACATTTATATATGGGGATGAAGTTTAATCCAGTTAAGACACACTTTGGAATAGTCTAATTTTTCATAAATGGTTCCTATTTTCAATCTCTCTCCATAAACATTGAACCTAAAACCTAGTGGGGACTAAACCCTACTCAAACCAACTAATGTACATCTAGTAAATTGAATATATTTGTGATATAAATAAAACTTGGAAAATGCACACTTCCATTTCAATGGGTTTTTTTATTATTATGAAACATTGCGTTTTTTAAGATTTTAACATATAGACTTTGAGGGGAGTTGGATGTGTATATGGAAAAATTATATGTGATAATCATGTTATCTCATACACCATATTTACTATTATGGTGTATTGTTATCCAATTTGGTTGAATTGTGTTACTGAATTTGGAAGTTTAGTGATTGTTAGCTTCGCTGAGAAAAGGGCCCAAAATGGCTCCATTAACGCTCTTGAAGTCTCCAAATTTGCTTAAAAATCACGTCGGATGATTCAAGCATGTCCCTAAAGTCATCCATCGATCAAAATTCGGGCAAAAGGAGAGCCCTTGGAAGGGCGGAAATACACTATCAAGAAGCTCAAATCACCCTAAAACCATGAAAAATCACTATTTGCAGGCTTAATCTGGGCATCACACAGTAGCTGTTAGATTTAGCCAATCAATGGCCCAGATCTAAGCAGCAAATCGCATATCAGCCAAGCAGAGGGGACAATTTACAGGCGGGCACATGACACCGCCGATCAGCGATCGTCGATGATCGGATCGGCGGGTTGTATCGACAGGGAACATATGCAGTGATATATATATATAATATATATATAATATATATATATATATATAATTATATATATTATATATATATTATATATATATATATATATATATATATATATATATATATATAAGGCTCAGGTATGGAGTGATCAGCGATTGCGATTGGATCGTATCACTGTATCGCATCGGCGGAAACCAAAGGGTTCGGGAATGATATTATATAATGTTTTAGGTCCAGCGAAAGCCATATTTTAATGTATTTTATGTATTTTCGTTATTTCAACGAAATACAAAGGAAGCCATGAGGCCTTGCTATTGCAATGGAACCCAGACCCGATGGGTTTCCGGGAAGTGGAATATATGAAATTTGAAGTCCGTCCAAAACCTTTTTCATGCATTTTTCAGTATTTTCGCATATTTCATTATATAAGCGAAATACAAAGGCCAGGCTGAATGCAACTTGCAATGGCAAAGAGGGCGAACCTGATGGATAATTAAACTATATTTTAGGACTTCTGAAGTCGAAAACACACAGTGATGGATGAGATTTAGCAATGTTGTAGTGTTTTTGTTGTATATAACCAAAACAGTCACTGTTTTTAGTTTAAAGGGAGATACAAAGGCCCCAAGAACCAGTTCATCATATAACAACGCCCAGGAAACAGTTTATCAGGACACAGAGCCTAGAAAGGGAAAGAGAAGGGCCACAACACACTGCACCCCGAAACAGAAAGTTTAGGGAGCTTAGATAGCACAATACCCACCCCCAACAAATGTTATGGAGCATCTCTGGCACAGAAAAATTCCCAAACAGTGCATCAAGCCACCAAAATATCTGAAATCGGTTACTCTGCTATCAGAAGAAGAACAATCCAATCCCATGCTTGCCTAGAGGGCATCAAATCAGTTAGCAATGCATATTAGGTAGATTAATATTTCGAGCCTTCTAGAGAGCTCAAGAGCATTGTAAACAGGCTACAAATAGCTAAAGTAAGATGTAATAAGGGTTCAACCTTTGGATATTATTGTTCCTTTGTTCATTCAAGCTTCTGATCTTCATTCTATGCAATATAAGCTTCTTTTACCATTATATGTTGAATGTCCATTCTCTTTGTTGTTCCATGCTTGCACTTGAATAGTTTGTTCATGTTTTCTTTGTGTCTAAGGCCAAATAGTTGTCATCTTATCTTTGCTTTGATATATTAGATCTGCAAGCTTCTTTGCTACTTGTAGCTAGCCATCCATTTGTGGTCATATATGCATCTGCCAGTACAATCAGTATTCTATTTTGCTGCCTATAGCTAGCCATTGACGTTTGTTTATGTATGCAATCTACTGGTATAGTTAGTGTTCTCCATCTATCCATTGAATTTTTAACTTATTGAGCATTAGTGGTCTAAAGCCTTGTATTGGTGAGAGTATTCATACATGAATTGAGTGAAAATAGAGCTGAAATGGTTATCTAACTTGATCCAAACAATCATTTATTCCAATAGTTTAGAGAACAATATTGAAGATTATATGCTACCAGGCATCTCTGAGCTACAACCTAGGAGAGTTTCTTGGAGTGCTAACATAATTGGCACCATTGCCATGGAAAGGAAACTGAAGATTAACTTCCCTAAGAAACAACATAAATCCATCTTTGATGATAGACAAAGTCTGGGCACATTTTTCGTTTTAATCATCTATCTGGTGACTCTACTGGAGGCTGAACCTCTTGGCGACTCCACTTCATAGTTCTAGTTCAATTTGTGAGGCATACTAGGAGAAATCCTCAAAATCTACAAGCTAACCCAATGCCTAATCCTGAAAAAATCATCAAAGAGAGAAAGGGATTGCAGAAAGGAGCATCAGGTTCAGGTAAACCTAAAAAATCTCCTATATCTCTTCAAGAAAGGCTTGTAATAGAATGAATACATGTTGAATGTATAGCATCTAATACTAGCAGTGAAAAAAAACTCTCAGAGATTCATAAAGCTCATTATTATTTAGGTTCTCCTTTTGCTTCAAACCCAAAGGAAACCTCATCTCCTATCCATCATACTCCTTTAGTCTTGTCAATCACTCCTCAGCCCTCTATCATTCAGACTGCCAGTACTCTTTTAGCCATCACAGCTATGGAAGGTCCACTAGCGCCTACCAAAATGGAAAGAATCATAGCTAATAGGTATGGACCTCTAAGACTGCATACTCCTTTGAATGCCATGCCTACTGGAGAATATCATAAATATAGGCCTAATTTCATTGGGACTGAAGGTGTTACTGTTGAAGAACATCTTAAGTCATTCTATAGCTATGATGATAATCTGGACATTAGTGAAGATGATGTGTGGATGAGAGTCTTTGTCCAGAGCCTAGATGGAGAGGCTAGAAAATGGTTCAGAGAACTTACCCCCAAATCTATAGTAGATATTGAAGCTTTAGATGATGCATTCCTAAAGCATTGGGGGGATAAAAGGACATCCTCTACTACCACACTGAGTTTGGAAACTTAAAGGGAGAAAATAGTGAGTTGTTGTCTGATTTCAATAAGAGGTTAACTATATGTACAGCAAGATTCCAGCTGAAGTAAAACCCATTACTACCTCTGCTAAACTCACCTATGAAAACGCTTTTAATTTTGACTTTTGCCTACTGTTGAGAGAGAGGCGATGTGCCACTTTGGCTGACATGCAGGATGCAACCTTGGAAGTGGAATCAAACATCATGGTTATAGAGAAACTCAAGGGAAATGTTGATAGAGGAAGATAGAGGGGTGATTCTTCATCATCCTTTGATCCTAAGATAGATAAAATGACCAAAATGATTGAGTCATTAGCCTTCGAAATCTCTAAATTGAAGGTTGAGTAGTAACCAGGAAAAGGAAGACTTCCTAATACCATTGTTCCTAGGAATCCAAATCCAAATCAATATAGAAACAAAGATGCAAATGAAAATCAAAGGGTGAAGGCTCCTTCTCAGAATGCAGTCATGGAAGAAGAGCATTTTGAAGAAGATGATGAGATCCATTGTCTAGAAGACAAAGGCAATGCTTCCTTTTTGACCCTAGCTGCCTATGAAAATTCATTATGTAATGACTAGATCAGCCAAGAATGGGATGATGAAGCTATTCTACAAATTGTAGATCAACAAAAATACAGTTTGAGGTCAAAGATAAATAATTCCAAGGAAACTCCTATTCAAAGAGTTGTTGTCCCTGCAATACAGAAAGAAAATAAGCAAAAACAACTGGTAGTTGATCCCATCATCCTCAAAGCTCCATCTCATGAGGTAAGAGGCCTTGACAAGTCTCCTTCTCCTTTTAGTTTTCAATCAGAAATTCAGAAGCCATGAATTCCTATGCCTCTGATTGAACTAGTGAAGAATGAGTCCTTCAAAAGATACATCCTTGAGGCACTTGAGCCTAAAGCCATCCAAGCCTCCACTGACTATGTAAATATGCAAGATTACAGGTCAGCTATTATTCTCAGCCAATGATTGAAAATTGTGAAGACAGCTCCCCATCATTCTATGTCTCTTTGACTATTCATGAAAAAATCCTTCACAACTGCCTTTTGGACACTAGAGCTAGCCATAATCTAATGCCCAAGGCTTTCATGGATGAGTTAGGTCTTGACATCACTAAGCCTTATCACGACGTATTTTCTTTTAACTCTAGAATGGTGAAATGTCTAGGATTAATCAAGGACCTAGCCATCACTTTGTCTCAACTACCTATGAAAAGCATGATCATGGATATTGTGGTAGTTGATGTACCTCCCAAGTTTGGCATGTTACTTTCTAGAGGATGGATCAAGAGATTAGGTGGATCATTAAAAAATTATCTATCCTATGATACTGTCCCAGTTTTCGGAGGTGAGAGCAAGAGATTATATAGAGAGGCGCAGTTGGCTTATATCATCAGCAATGAGAAGAACCCTACTAATCATCCCATCTATGTTGTTGATACTGATTTTGGGGCCTGTATTCGTCATATTGAAGAATCCCAGTTGGCCTCCACGCAGCTTAAGAAACTAGTTTTCCATATCATAGAGGTAGAAAACCCACAGACTTGGGATATGTTTTTTTATGGGGCTTGCTCTAAAGAAGCTGCAGGGGCAGGTGTAGTCCTTGTGGCGCCAACACAAGAATACATTCGTTTATCTTTCAAACTAACCTTTCAAGTCACAAACAACATCGCAGAGTACAAAACTTTGATTCTGGGTTTAAAATCTGCTAAAAAAATGGGTATCAGAGGCTTCAAAGTGTTTAGAGATGCAGACCTCATTATTCAGCAAGTAAATAAAACTTTCCAAGCTAAGCATCTAAGGCTGAAGGAATACAGAGACAAGGTATGGAGGCTTAAGGATTATTTTAACGATTTCAACATTTCTTATATTCCAAGAATGAAGAACCAGCTTGCTGACTCCCTCGCTGTCTCTGCTAGTATGTTTATTCCTCCTTTTCCTCCCAAATTGACATATGAAGTTCAGGTCAAATACAAACTGTCTCTGTCTGAAAATGTCAAATATTGGAGGGTTTTCGAAGACGATGAGGAAATTAACAGATTTTTGCAAGTCATGGAAGAATTCTCTGGAACACACATCGATCAGGAAAATGAAGCCATGGAAGAATGCAACCAGCCCAAGCTAAAAAGCGAGATTGGCCAAGAAAGCATCGTCCAGCTGCCTAGTAATCACATACCAAACGGATTAGTGTCTCTAGAGAGGCTCTTCGATCATAATGACGTGCCCTATAATGTGACCAAAGCAAAGAATGAATCTGTTGTCTGTAAACATAATATAGGCAGCCCAACCCATCCCAAAAACATCAATTTGTCCACGTATTTGTCCTTCGCCCAGAATTCTAAGTATTTCACCCTCATGAAGCAATTCGTTGACATTTTTTCCTGGGAATATATTGATCTTAAAACAGATGATGTAGACATCATTTAGCAAAAGATCCCACTGGAAAAGAATACCACCCCTTTTACGCAGAAGTTAAGACCTATCAACCCTCTCTTATTTCCTTTGATTGAGAAAGAGATCAAGAAGCTGTTGGATGCCAAAGTTATAGTTCCCCTAAGTTATTCAAAATGGATAGCTAACCTTGTGGTAGTAAGAAAGAAAAATGGAGAAATTAGGCTTTGTATCAACATCAAGAATCTGAACAATTGCTTTAGAAAAGATAACTATCCCCTGCCCAAGATGGAACACTCGCTGCAAAGAGTCTCAGGATCTAGAGTCATGTCTTTCTTAGATGGATTTTTAGGTTACAATCAGATTGTTGTACATCCTGAAGATCAGGAAAAGGCTGCCTTCACTACTCCTTGGGGCACTTTCATGTACTCCGATTCCTTTTGGACTGATAAATGTTGGGGCTACTTTTTAGAGGGCCGTGGACATAGCCTTCGTGCGAGAGAAGGACAAGTTTGTCCTCATTTATCTTGATTACATAACAGTCTTCCCCAGCAGCCACAAAGATCATTTACAACATTTGAAGAAGGTCTTCCTAAAGTGCAGATAGTTTGGAATTTCAATGAACCCAAAGAAGCTATAGTTTGCTCTAGAAGAAGGCAAACTTCTAGGACATATTGTTTCTATTGAAGGTGTGAAGATTTATCCAGCAAGGGTTCAAGCCATTCAGAAATTGTCCATCCCAAGGTCAAAAAGTGACATTCAATCCTTCTTGGGTAAGATTAACTTCGTAAGAAGGTTCATTCCAAACTTTGCAAAGCTTGTAAAGCACATCACTTCCATGCTAAAGAAAGGAGCATAAATAAAATGGAGAAATGCTTCAAGAAGCTCTTTTGAAGCCATAAACCAAGCTATCATGGAAGCTCCCACTCTCATCAGCCCATATTACAGTAAGGAGTTTTGTATCTTCTCTTTTTCCTCTTATGATATGCTTGCAGCAGTTTTGTTGCAGAAAAATGATTAAGGCATAGAGCACCCCGTGGCCTTTTTCAGCAAAACTTTAAGGGATGTTGAACTAAGGTATGACCTTATTGAAAATAAAGCTTATGCTCTCATTAAATCTTTCAAAGCATTCATAATTTATATTTTGCATTCCAAATTAATTTCATATGTACCTTCAACCTCAGTAAAAGATATATTAACTCAACGAGATATTGATGGAAAGAGGGCAAAATGGATTGCAAAATTCATAGAATTTGACATAGAGGTGAAGCCCACTAAGCTTGTCAAAGGCCGGGGCTTGGCTAAGCTTATGGCTGAAGAAAATTGCAGCTTGTTAGATATAAATTGCATACGTCTAAATTCAGATAATGAAAAAACAGAGGAAACAATAGAAGAGAAAAAGAAGAAACAGCCTTTGGCTGAAAATCTAGCCACATGTGAATGGTATTACAACATAGTTTTTTTTTTTTAAAGCTAGAAGTCCCTCCCAGGCTTTGCACAAGTCAAACTCGTGCCATTAAACTCAGGTCAACCAAATTCTGTATTAGTAAAAATCTTCTCTATTGGAAAGACCCATCAGGAATCCTCTTGAGATGTCTAGATAAAGACCAATATGTAGAGGTCATACACCAATTCCATTCTAGCATCTGTGGAGGGCATCATTATTGGAAAACCATGGCTCACAAAATCTTGAGGGCTGGATATTATTGGCCAGCTCTATTTTCTGATGTGTTTTCTTTTGTAAAAGCTTGTGACAAGTGTCAGAGGTTTGCGGGAAGACAACAGCTAAAGTCTCTGCCCCTATAGCCAATACATATCAATGGTCCCTTTCAGCAGTGGGGCTTAGACTTTATCGGTGAAATCAATCCACATTCCAGTGGCCAACACAAATGGATTTTAGTAGCCACCGATTATTTCACCAAGTGGATTGAGATTATACCCACTAAGAATGCTAATCATCAGGTTGTCATAAAATTCCTAAATGAGAATATTTTCACTAGATTTGGTTGCCCAACCATACTAGTCACTGATAATGCAGCAGCTTTCAAGGAAAAGGGATTGAGGGATGTGACTGAATCCATGGGCATTCAATTGGTGCATTCTACCTCATATTATCCTCAAGGAAATGGCCTAGCAAAATCATCTAACAAAAGTTTGGTAAGTGTAAGCAA
Organism: Pinus taeda; assembly: GCA_000404065.3. NCBI lineage: Eukaryota > Viridiplantae > Streptophyta > Pinopsida > Pinales > Pinaceae > Pinus > Pinus taeda. The sequence goes on along the minus strand of APFE030644184.1, from coordinate 22,961 downwards.
AAAGTTGTTAGAGGACAACAAAAAGATCTAGGATTCCAAGTTGAAATTTGCACTATGGGCTGATAGAGTTACCATCAAAAAATCCATAGGGAATTCTTCATTCAAACTGGTTTATGAAGCTGATGCCATTTTCCCCATCCAGCTCATTCTCCCTGTGGTTGAGTTCTTACAAGAAGAATAAGATGAAGAAAATGATATGGTTAGAAGAATGAATAACTTGGTTGAACTATATCAGATAAGAGAGCAGTTGGTTGAAAAATCAAAGGCTCATCAGAAGGCAATCAAATAAACTTTTGACAGGAAAGAAAAAGTGGACAAGTTCCAAGTTGGTGATTGGGTGCTTAAATGGGATGCATTTAAGGAAAAGAGAGGTAATAATGGCAAGTTTGACTCCTTTTGGATAGGTCCTTTTGTCATCGCTCAAGTTCAGCACAACAATACATTCATCCTGCACAATCTGAAGGGAGGAGATACTTCTAGCAGCCCAGTAAATGGGCGGTTCTTGAAACTCTATTTCATTTAAGGCCTTAAAGCCTTGGTATTGTAAATATGTTTTTCTTTCAGTTTTTATTTTTATGCTAAAATGCCCAATGGAACACTAGAAGGAAGATTTAATTTTATTTTTTACAGGAAAGGCATTGATTTGAGATCATCCTTGAAACCTCATAGGGAGGATTTCATCCCCAAAAGGAGCCAATGTTATCGCTGCTGACAAAAGGGCCCAAAATGGATCCATTAACGCTCTTGAAGTCTCCAAATTTGCTTAAAAATAATGCCAAACGATCCAAGCATGCCCCTAAAGTCATCCATCGATCAAAATCCATGCAAAAGGGGAGCCCTTAAAAGGGCAGAAATACACTATCGGGAGGCTCAAACCACTCTAAAACCATGAAAAATCACTATTTGCAGGCTTAATCTAGGCATCGCACAACAACTGTTAGATCTGGCCGATGAACAGCCCAGATCTAAGTGGAAAATCACATATCAGCCAAGTAGATGGGACAGTTTACAGACGGGCACATAACACCACCGATCAGCGATCACCGATGATCGGATCGGCGGGTCGCATCGGCGGGGAACATATATATAAGCCATATTTTAATGTATTTTCGTTATTTCAACGAAATACAAAGGAAGCCATGAGGCCTTGCTATTGCAATGGAACCCAGACCCGATGGGTTTACGAGAAGTGGAATATATAAAATTTGAAGTCCACCCAAAGCAATTTTCATGCATTTTTCAGTATTTTCGCATATTTCATTATATAAGCGAAATACACAGGCCAGGCCGAATGCGACTTGCGATGGCAAAGAGGGCAGACCTGATGGATAGTTAAATTATATTTTAGGACTTCTAAAGTCCAAAACACATAGTGATGGGCGGGATTTAGCAATGTTGCAATGTTTTCGTTGTATATAACCAAAACTATCACTGTCTGCAGTTTAAAGGGAAACACAAAGGCCCCAAGACCCAGTTCATCATATAACAGTGTCGAGGAAACAGTTTGCCAGGAAACAAAGCCCGGAAAGGGAAAGAGAAGGGCCACAACATGCTACAGCCCAAAACAGAAAGTTCAGGGAGCTCAGACAGCACAACAGTCACCCCCAACAAATGTTATGGAGCATCTTTGGCATGGAAAAACTCCTAGGCAGCACATCAATCCACCAAGAGTATCTGAAATTAGTTACTCTATTGTCAGAAGCATAAAAAAGTGATCCCATGCTTGCTTAGAGGGCATCAAATCAGTTAGCAATGCATATCAGGTAGATTAAGACTTTGAGCCTTCTAGAGAGCGCAGGAGCATCGTAAACAGGCTATAAATAGCTTAAAGTAAGATGTAATAAGGGTTTAACCTTTGGAGATTATTGCTCCTCTATTCATTCAAGCTTTTCATCTTCATTCTATGCAATATAAGCTTCTTTTACCATTATATGTTCAATGTCCATTCTCTTTGTTGTTCCATGCTTGCACTTGAACAATTTGTTCATGTTTTCTTTGTGTCTAAGGCCAGATAACTGTCATCTTATCTCTACATTGATATATTAGATCTGAAAGCTTCTTTGCTGCCTATAGCTAACCATCCATATGTGGTCATATATGCATCTTCCAGTACAGTCAGTATTCTCTTTCGCTACCGATAGCTAACCATTGAGGTATGTTTATGTATCCAATCTGCTAGTATATTTAGTGTTCTCCATCCATCCATTGAATTTATAACTTATTAAGAATTAGTGGTCTAAATCCTTGTATTGGTGAGAGTGTTCATGCATGCATTGAGTGAAAACATAGCTGAAATGGTTATCTAACTTGATCCAAACCATCATTTATTCCAATAGTTCAGAGAACAATATTGAATATTATATGTTACTAGGCATCTCTGAGCTACAACCTAGGAGAGTTTCTTGGAGTGGTAACAATGATAATTTAGTTTAAAATAAGTTGCTCTAGTTTATATTGTGAGTAATTCAACCATTTTAAGTTGTGTTTAATCTTATTTTTTTCCTATGCTTCTAAACCTAGAATCACCATTATTTACGAGGGTATTTCCACCATGTTTTTGTAGGTGTAGTCCTTCGTTTTTGTTTTTCTTGTTGAAGCCATTATCACAACAATTGCATAATGTATGTGTGGATGTATTATATGGGATATTTTACTCTTTCATGGTTGTTTCTTTTTATTATTATTAAACTAATACCATAACAAATCCAATAAAATAAAGAATAAAGAGTAGTGATTAATTTATCCATGAATACAAAATAAAATAAGCTAGATGTAAAAAGAAGCTCATGACATTTGATATATGGAAGTATTCTTGAAAATTTAACCTTTAGAAGTATCCATGAGAAGATAACAAAAATGAAACATTATTATAAATTATAATGATGAATTTTAGTGAAGTATATAACAATTTTTTTTTCCAAATTGAATATTTTTATATTATACCAAACTTGAATTCAAATTCAAATTTTAACTTGATAACTATACTATGATGTACTATAATGAATAATAACGATATAATTACTTCTTTCTCAGTATTGCCATTAGACATATTAGAATCTTTTTTTCAATTTTTATTTTCTTATTAACATTATCAACACAACGTATACTTGAAACAATTAATTAAATAAGTCACTTGATATGAATTACATCCCATATACAATTGTGCCATGAACATATCGGAGAAATCTCTTCATTGAATTCTAATAATCTTCTCTAAAATGATGCAAGACCCAAAAGAATAAAAACACCCCCATTGTATATGAAGTAACTTGTGTAAGCACGGTGACGTAAATTAAACTAGCATTTTTTTAGATATTCTAGCTTTCATAATGTTTCATGCATTTTCTTGTGATAATGTACATCCTTCCTCCATAGGTGGAATTTTGACACTTCACTCCTCTATGTTGCATCGTTTCAGTAACTTGTCACATATTTGAATGGTGCAATGAAATCTTGTGAGGATACTAAATTTTACTTTTATCAATAAACACTAATGGAAGTTCAAGGTTTTCCATTTAAAATTATTTATATTATCATTCATTTGATTAATGAACTCATTGTTATTCACCATGATAAATAATTTCTATGCATATAAATTGTCATCAACCTCAATTTTACTAAAACCAACCTTTTTAAGATATTCATCCTCTTTTTTAAAATCAATATTACCACAAAATGTTGAGTGATTTACCACCCCAAAAATGTTTAATAGACCTCTTTACCTTGAAAATGTTTCAAAATAGTCAATTTTATGACTAATCATCTTAATTTAAACCTTAAAGAGTTTATAGGAAGCATCTTTTAGAACAACTAAAACATATATGAAAACAATAAAATACCACCCACATTTGTGGAATATTAAATAATACCCTTAATTTTAGTAGATATTGGTAAGTACCTCGTAAAATCCTTTTTTTGAACACTTTCTCCCAATACATCATTCCGTTCAGAAAACATGTTTTTTATTGCATACCCTTTTTTTAAACCCCCAATAGTTACAAACCCCATAGTACATGATCTATACATTGACATGGATATTCCATTGGAACAACTCAAATAACAAATATTATACAATTACTAAAATCTTTACTATTGATTTTTCCTTAGATTTTAGATTGTCTTATTAGCTAATTTTCTACTTAATTAATTAAATTAGTTGAAACACAAATAATATCAAACAAAAATAAATACATACACCATCTATAATAGACACAAATATTTTCCTTGGGAAACCCTTATGGGAGAAAAACTAGCTAGAAGATGAGATTTATGTGCTTTATTTCCTCTTGTATGGAAAAATGTGTATCTACAAAGAACGAGGAATTCTTTATGGAGTTGCCTAAGACTTTTGGCTTGTATGGCTACCACAAAATCTTAATCACGTCTATTTTTCTATCTAACTTCCCACCCTTAATTTTAATGCTCAATTATGGAACGAAATACAATAGTGTATAATGGAACCCTTACTCCTCCTAGTGGCCGTGTATTTGACACAACCTAATGTCCAACTAGGGTTAAGGTTTGACTCCCTCAACCCTCAACTAGAGTTATGCAATTGAACCTTATAGAGTCTTCGTCTATTTCCACATGTGGCTAACTTGATGTGCATGAATAATATGCTCATTTGGCATCCACTTAGACCATGGTGGTCAACATGGTAGATCAACTAGTGAAAATGGCCCTACAAGGTAATTCCTCTATTTTTTTTTGGCTCTAAAAGCATCAAGAAAGATGAAAAATAATATAATGATCCAATATGGATTGGTATTCCACACTTACCCCGCAATATTTACGATATACCAATTTTATTTTTCACAATTTGAAAACCCCAATTATAAATAAATGTGATAAAATATTCATTAACAAGGTGAAACCCCCATACCCTAATACACCAACAATTTTACTAATCACATAATCTTTTATATCCACGGGGACGCCACTCAATGAACCTATGATATATCACATGCATTTGTGGCATACTAAACAATACCCCTAATTTGACTACATATTCAAAAATACCTCTAAAAATCACATTATTTAACCCCTTACCAATACAAATCCAATACACCTTCCCAATTTAAAAAACCCCTTCTTTCACTAGATATTGTAGGTATCCATTTTTTCATTAGCATTTTTAATACCCCTTTATTTTTTTCATTAACTTTAAGCTCAAGTTTTTAAACTCTCAGTATAAAATCCCTTTACCCCTATTATATGCTCAATATAGTATGTCGTTTTTTGTTCAATATATATCCCCGTGATAAAGTATTACTCCCCCAATAAAAACTCCACATAGTTATACCCGACCCCCAACCAATAATAAAATTTCACCTTCAATATTTCCTATTAAAACAATATAACAATTAAATATTTTCACTACTATTCAATTTTCGTTCAAATATCTTCAATTTTTGTTCAAATATCTTCATTATCCTCCATATTATATACAAAATAGACATTAATTTTTGATGGTTTAAGCATTTTTAATTTCATTACTATTCCATTTTAGTTCAAATATCTTTAATTTTCGTTCAAATATCTTCATTTTCCTCCCTATTATATACAAAATAGACATTAATTTTTAATGGTTTAAACATTTTTTTTTTTAACTCAAAGGCTGTATTATTGTCAAATTTACTCAAAACATATATATTGAATTTGCCTAAATCGATCATATATTTATGATTGAATATCACATTTTGTTTATTGTATTTTAGAAACGAAATTATTATTATTGTTACATCAAATAATGATCTGGAATGAATCCACTGCGATAAACGAATTTATGGTTAGAATAATGAATTGAGGAGCCTTTAAAAACTCATGGTGGTGAAACCCTCGTGGATGAACCACAATTGATTAGTAGGATATGTGAAATGTCATACGCATCAAGATGTCTTTGAAAACATGGTCATGGATGGTTTGATTTGGATTTTATATCAAAATTTGATACTTATTACGGTTAAAAATTATTTAATTGTTGTATTTAATATAAATTAAATAGTTGGTAAGCGTTGATAATTATTAATCTATCATTAATATTGATAT